>CAEGAE010079493.1:0-42616 GCA_903067095.1 Girardinus metallicus | reverse complement strand
GTTGTCAAAGCAGGTACAAAATGTTCTCTATAGCTGTTTATTCTGAGTGGTCATTGGGCGAGAAGCTCAGTAAACTGTGAGCTCAGTCCTCTTTTCCATTACAGTACCAGAACAAAGACACACGATTATCCCCCTTGTATAAACACTGACTCAAGCTGAGTCAGTCTTTCAGTCATTGACTAAAAAGAAATATGGTTATATGACTTCAATAAATAAAACTTTGCCATAGTTATTTTGGTTTGATCGAGGTTTATAATCCGTCATATTCTGCAAGAGTCTGTTGACTCAAACAGGGATCCAGGCTAAACTAAATACAAAACTGGGTAAAATACTATACTTTCAGTTAACGCAGAGCGATTAACTGCTATTTTAGATGAGATTTTAGTATTTTCATAACTTATCTCAATAATGAAAATATTGAACTGCGAAGAACAATAAACTGATACTTAATGGTTTAATGGTAAAAATAGTTTGTTGATGATACAAAAAAAATATAAGTAGGGTGTGATGAAATAGCAATGAAGATTTGCAAAATGGAAGTTTGGCATAATCTTGTTAAGATGGCAATATGTCTGCCCTGCTTCTTTTAATGAGTTTCCTGACAGTTTGTTGCTCTTTTGCTTTTGCTGCTAAATTCAGTAAGAATTTAGCAAATTTTGTGTGTCTTTATCACATTTTTAATTTACCTTGAAGGGATGGGCCGAGGCGAGATCGCTCTTCCTTCTGCACTTGTAGTCAAGGCACGTGACTTGTGTGAGGCACTGAGACAATTAATGAAGGGGAGACAAAGTGTTTAGGGAGGCTGTGAATGACATTTGAGTGCTGGGAAGGAGCGAAAAAAATGAGTTTTGAAGTCCCCCCCCTCTACCCTAACTCCCTCCTCCTTATGCTTTTGCCCAAGATGAATTGGCTTTTCAGATTTAAGAAAGTGCATGGCTGAAATACAAAGAGAGGCTCATCTATCAGCCTCTGAATAGTGAGAGAAAATCCTGTGGCTGTGGGGAAGGAGTGGGGGTGCTGAGTAGGGGTGCGTTGTTGCTCTCTGATTAGACCCTGGGCCAGTTTTACTCAGGGGCTTGCAGCAAAAACATCAATCCTCTCTTCTTCCACTTCAAATCCTTTGAACCATTTGAGACAATTTCTCCACTGTAAGCCCAATTTTAAAGATTTTCTTTATCAAACGTGCCAGAATATGTGTCAGCGAACACTTATTGCTGCCTGGTTGTTTATCATGAAAACTCCAACTTGACAGAGGCAAACTCTGGGGGATCAGTTATGGAGTAAAAAAAAAAAAAAAAAAAAAAGATAGAAAATGCTGCACTTTCATCATTCAGATGCAAACTGTCCACTGGGGTCCACTGAGTGAATAGATGAGGCTGTAGCAAGAAAAAAAAGTGTCAGTCTGTCATTCTAAACTGAGAATACAGAAAAAAAATACTGATAAATTTTAACAAGCCCACTATAGTCCTTGCGCACACACTTGGAGAAAGAGCATCACCAATTACACACAGAGTGGCATTACAGAAAGCTTTTATAATGTTTCCAGGGCGTCAAGATCTTAATTTTTGATGCTGCTTCATGTGCATCCAGTGTAGAAATTGGCCTCCCCAGTTTGCTGAAGTGATAAGAGGTAAACACCAAAAACCAATAACTGTCAGCTGAACGTTAAATCAAACTGACGTGTCTCTTAAAAGGTACAGCCATGAAAAATTAACCGGGGAAGTTTTGAGAGGCCTTAAAAACGCAGGATTTTTTTTTCATCCGTCTCTCCTAGTGTGATCCACATTTTTTTTCACACTATAACTGGCTTTCGTCTGAGTCTGGATTACAACCACTTTGGAAAATTACAAAGCATTGGAAGTGCTTTATTCAGTGTATCAGCAGCAATAAAGCAACATCTCAAAAAGAAAAAAAACTTCATTCCAGTCAAGAATATTAAGGTTACATTTTATCAGTGTTTCAAAAGAGTATTTGTTTTATTTATTTCAATGAGATTTTATGCGACAGGCTAAAAGAAAGTAGTACCTAATTGTTGAGAGAAAACTGATGCATTTAACATTTAACAAAGCCCTGTCAGAAATATATGGCATATATTTGTATTCAGTCCTCCTATGTCAATACATTACAGACAAACATTTTTTATCCACCGGTTTTGCACATCTAGAAAATCTACATGTTTTCCCATTTGCCATCTTGGCAAAATGCTCAAACTCAGTCAGATTGGACAGAAACTATGAAAGCCAAGCTTCAAGTCTCACGAGCCGCAGATACACAGTTGTATTTGGGTCTGGACTTTAGTGTCTGTCTATTCCAGCAGACATCATGCTTTGATCTAAACATTGACATTATAGTTTTGGCTGTATGCTTAGGATTGTTGCCCTCTAAACTGCTCTAATACTTTTTCTTCCAGCTTTGTCCCACATTTAGTTCCTTCCATCTTGCAATAAACTTTGAGCAGTTTTCCCGTTCCTGCAGAAGAGAAAGTTCGCCACAGCAAGACACTGTGACAATCCTGTGTTATTTTGAGGTAGGTAGGTAGGTGTGTTCAGGGTGATAGGGTTCTGTCAGTGTGCTACATATTTTCATTTAGTCTTGTGCTAAATGACCAGCAGATCAATATTGTGTTGGATAGAGACCTCTGCCCTACATGGCTTGTGGTAAACTGCAATTGAAACTTCTTGTGGCTTTCTTTCGACAGTGACTTTATTTTTGCAACTGTTCCTGAAAGGTCAGATTTGTTGCATGCACGACTAATTGTTGTCTTCACAACAGATTGTCCCACCTGAGGTTTTGGCTCTGGACTGCATTTTAGATTAATGTTCTCCTTTCCTTGTCTGTATGTTTAGGCGGTCTAGCTTTTTTTTTTAATTTTAAGTTTGAATTGTGCCATAATCCTTCATGTGTTTTTTTTTTTTTAGTTTTACAAAGTTTACAAAACATCTATGAGTTCTGTAAAGGCGTCAAATTAAGTTATACAAAATTTACTCATTCAGTGACACCTAAAAGGAGTCATTGAATTATACTATTTTCAGAGGGCTGTAAGAAGATTTTAAATATATGCACATCACACTCTTCAAAGTTCATCTCAAAAAAAAAACTTTGTAGTTTTATGGAGACAACAAATTTTAAAAACATCAAAAACGTATGAATACTTTCTCAGGGCATTTTGTAAACACAAGATTTTTCCTCACACATTTTTGTTATATATCACCAAAGCAAGTGAAAGTTTGACACGGATTTTCCAACTTAGGTGGAAGTGGTCACCCCGACTTTCTGTTATAAAAGATCTGAACATCCTGCCTCTGCTGATTCTGTGAACCGTGAGAAAAGACTTTTGAGATTTTATAGGCTCAGTCAATCTCTGCCATGTCCTGAGCTGAGAAAAAACTGGAGTGAATCAAGTAAACCCCCTCCCCGAAGAGCAGGAGTGACATTAAATCCTTAATAGTTATTGGTGAGATATTAAGGGATTACCACACCATCGGATCCAGTGGCTGAATACGGCGAAACTCTCTGTCAAACATCCTTTCTTGAGATTACCATGTTACAAGCTGATGTGTCCAACAGTATTTCTGTGTGCACACTATAAATCTCATCAAAATGTGCATGTATGGCAGTTCAGAAAATGTGGACTAAAACAGGAGGTGGGGAGCGCTTCATTGCCCTGACACATGTAGGTCTTCAGACGCTCAGCTTTGCGTGGTTTCCGCAGTAGAAATCGCACAAGGACTGAGTAAAGGTATGGCAAATTTAAACATGTCAGCCAATTTCAAATGTGTGAAGCAACAGAGTACTTCAGCAGTGCTGGCGGCTCATGGCCTTGGGCCCTGGGCTGTCTGAATCTGAAATTCACAGTTCACAGCACACCCGGAGATGGAGCCGTAGAATCCTTGATGCCCCGCACAATGAGGCCATTGCATAGAAGATCACGATAGACTCTTGCTGGTGTTGATGGGAGAGGAAAAGCATTTTGACAGGCCAATGAAGAATTCATTTGAAGTGTCTGGTGGTGTTGGGAAGATTTGCATGCACTTCGAAAGCTACAAGCGAACACATCAGAGAGCACACAGATATGAGTTCATACAAACTTTTCGTCCAATCCCATTTGAGTATTTTCTAGGTATTTTAAACCAGCGAAACCTGGGGATGATCGGCCCCTTTATCCACATGATCTTTAACGTCTTTTTTTTTTTTTCAAGCCCACATCTGAGCTGTCAGTTTGATTCGGCACATCACTACTGACAGCATGTCCAAGCAGCCGAAGCAAACTACAGAGATTTCATGGCATCTAGCTGCGCGCAGCAGTTTGTGTGGAAACAAGCTTCCAAGAGAGAAAGACAGTGAACATGAGGAAGAATCAGAGAAAAAGATTAGGCCTGACAAGAGACTTCTCTGGTTGATTTTGAAGTAACAGGCTGTGACAGTGCTCAGAAAATACAGGTAGGAGGACGCAATAGTAGAGACACTTGCTTAGAGAACATGTGCTTTTTGCTAAATCTAAAATGCAGAAACAGTTCAAGAAGGTTGCTTTTTTCCCCTCTGTTCCTTTAAAACTGATAACCTCTTTCTGCTTTTGATATCAATCTGTATAAAGAAAATCAACAGCTGCATTAATCGAGAGGCCGTCCCTGCGAAGTATGCCAGTTTAATAACAGAAATGTGAAATTGTGACATGTTATGGTTTATTTTTTCTCCCTGTTGCTTTTGACTATCAAGTCTCTTCATGCAGAAGGAAAGCCCCACAAATCCCGTATCAACAGTTGGCGTAGTGGTTGTTTTCCTCAAAGAGGAATTTTATGTTGTTCCATTAATTTAATCTGAATTTACTGTTTTCAGTCACAGCTTAGTGTCCTATTCTAAAGCTGTGTGATTTTATACACCAAATGATTTGTCACACATGACTGTCTTTCCCATAACATCATTACCAAGCAAAAGATGAAAAAGTTGCTATGTTAGCTATGTTTTTTGACAAATTTCCCAGTGTTTGTCAGGAATGCACATTACACCAGTCACATTTTAGCAATGACTCAGAACAAAAGAATAATGATGAATTTATGAAACATCCATTTATTGTCCATGCCAACTTATCCTCACAGAGCTTTGGGGCCTGGTGCCTGTCAGGTCACCATTACATTACAGAGCAACACAAAGACAAAGAGAATACAAAACCTAGCACAGAGACACTCTTACTTGAGGGCAATTTAGAGTAACTATCAGTCATATTATTGGATTGTGGGAGTTGGATTCCATGCATGGATGGGGCCACCATGCAGAAAAATGCCAGGCCAGTATCTGAAACCAGGACTGGTTTGCTGCAAGGCAACTGTAATACCAAGCATGAAAACCACATGTGTCCAGTCCATTTCCATCTCTGATTGTCTGCAAAATGGTCTTAAATTTCCTTCAGATGAGACGGAAAAAACAGGGTACACCCTGATCAGGTGATCAGGTCACCATTCAATCACATTTTGAAAAATGTGTATCCAAATTTACACATGCATAACTGGTGACAGATGGGTCATGCTAGAAGGTGGGTCCACAACTGTACTTTATGAGCACCAGGATTTTTTTATTTTTTATTTTTTTTTTACTTTTCAAACCAGGCCTGCTGGTGAAGAAAAATTTAGCCTCAGTATTAATTTCACATATATTATTTTTTTATATAAAACAGCAGTGGTCAGGACCCTGGATCTCACCGAATATCATTAATACCAAGGTTTGGCTTTGACATTGAACTAGAGTTTGTCTCTCACAGTTCACATTCATATTACTCGTGGTGCTTCCAGTGTGTCTCTGGCTAATCGACAAGCATCTTCAAAGACCAGCCTACTCAATCTCTAAGGTCAAGTGGATCAGTTGTACAACATGTAAAAGCTGAGTTGAAGAGGACCTTGTTTCTGAGATACAACCAGTTAGTGTAGAACCCTCAATGCATGAAGAGAAAAAATACCTTTCCATCAGTTTACAGAGTTATAAAAAGCAGCGACGGAATATTGAATTTAAATTTTTGTTCCTAGTAGAAGGCTTTTATTTGACACAGTGCTCCGTGCTTAGAATAAGGCTAAATAAAAAATCTGAGGTAGCTTGTTATAGTCTTCTCAGTGCTTGCTGTAACAATTTGTTTTAAATGTTGTGAGGGCTTAAAGCAATAAAATAGATTTAGTAACCAAAAGCTGAGCAGGTCAGTAGCTAATGCATAGAAGCACGAGGCCAACATCAAGCACTGGCTACTTTATTGTTTTGTTTTCTTGTGTTGTGATTTGTGCAGAGCAGCGCTGTGCCTTGGGGACACAGAGACCAGCGACTGCCTAGACCGAGTGAAAATCTGCGAAACAGACAGTATGTACATGCCTGAGGGCATGTGAAATAATTTACTTTTGTGCTGTACTCCTGTCTAACTGTCAGTGTCTTTTTTCCAGTCAAGCACAGATCATTATCGGATATATATATATTTTTTCAGCACTGCTGTATTTTAATATTTTAAAAGTGGTTCTTCTGTTGCGATTCCTGTTAGCAGACAGCGTGTGCACCAGAGACAGTTTATATGTCTGCAGTTGTACAATGCCTTGCAAAGACTGGTTAGAGCTCTATTCAATAACGTTGTTCAAGTTTTGTAACGTTACAACTGCAAATATTAAAGAATGTTATTGGGATTTTATTTGAATGGTCAAAATTACGCGATGTGGATTGAAGCTATGGTTGTCAACATTTTGTTGGAATAAAAATCTATGTGTGTCTCAGTACTTTACAGAACTAACTTTCATCCCAATTACAGCTGCAATCTCCCTGCCAGCTTTGCACAACTATAGACTGAAGTGGCTGCCAATTTATCTGGCTAAATAGCTCAACAACTGTCAGATTATGCAGAGAGTGAGTCGAAATATCAATTTCCAGCTTTTTTTTTCTCCTAAATTCTTAATTGATTTTAAGTCTGGACTTTCAAACACAACTTGAAAGAAAGCATATGTTTTAACCTAAACCAAGTCACTGAATGGATTATCATTTTGATTACCATTCAAAATACATTAATTATCTTTTCTCATTGTATTATTTCTCCAGACCACTCACGCCTCCTGGTTCAAGTCTATTTTGAAGATAAAGAAACCAAAGTCCAACATGGAGAAGCAGCATCCAGTTTTCATGATTCTCTAATTTGGAGGATGATGGTGTGACATGTTTTTTTTAATGACATATTGTGTGAGCAAACTTATTCAGCTGTGATTTTAATTGCAAAATTGTGTATTTCCAACGTTAGCAGAATAATGACAGTTTTGCACACATTTGTAATGGAAATGCATCTACTGTCAGGGTACGATCACAGTGTAGCATTCTAGCCTGCAGTCACTTCTACTTGGAAATCGGATTTTTTCTTCCCCATAGGTACCAGTAACGTGGTGAGGTTCATGACTGGTGAGGCACGGATTCCTCTGGAGCCACACATACAAATCCAAACTGTAAAACAGGCTTATTTTTAAATTTTGAACAGAGTTGAAACATTAGTAGTTTTAAAGGTTTCAATTATACTCTTATTAGTGCTATATTGTTCAACATTGGGATATCAAATACAATAACATATTACACATATAGCCACGTTTGATTTTTTTTAAATTTACATTTTCTTTGGCTTATCTCTCCTTTTCATTCAAATTACAATATAAATATTGTCTTACCTATATTTGTATATGATGTCAGGGTACAGCTTGTTAAAAACCTTCACAGAAGAACTTGAAGATTTCAATTTTCATTGAATCAATTTAAGTATTGGTGTTTGCATTCATTAAGGACAATATTATATTCAAAATTTTAAGACTAAGCTTTAAGTTATCCTCTGCTTGAGAAAAATACTCACCTTTGAGCCTATGCCATATGCCATTCCACTTTCAGGAATGTAATGGGATTTTTTTTCCTGGTGTTTTCTTTTTTAACAGCAGAACTGGATGATAGTAGATTTGCCTGCTTTACCATCTCACACATACACTTACACTGGTGCAGACCTGCTCACTCAGAGGTTAATTAGGCTCGGGTTTTCTTCACCGACCTGCCAGATTGCTGGTGGCTCTTTCTGCAGCTCTGTCGGTGCCCTGCTAGCCATGAAACTTTAACCCCAAGACACCAACTCACAGAAAAGACTGAGGTGGCAGCTGAAATTACTCTCTGCAAACATCAGATTTTCCCAAGAAATACAGCTGTGCTGCGCAGCACCAGAAACTTTAATAGATCTCCAAAAATGTAACTCGTGCTTTTTACTCTTTCATGCATGTTGCAGTTAACCCATCCCTCAGTCAAATTTACACAGTAACCGTGGGGAAGTCAGAATAAATGAATATTATAGACTCCACCATTGTGCATTCCATTTCATGTGCACAGGGATGATAATTGAAAGGGAGTTTGGATGGATTTGAAGCTGGTGTAGCTTCTCTGTCAAGCTGATTGTCATGTCTTGCCACCATTGTGTTGTTAACATAAAGAAAACAATGAGAATTTGAGAAATATACTGAAACTTCTAGAGTAAAAGAAGGCAGTTTAAATATTAAAGTATAATTCTTCCTCCTCTCAGAACATTAAACAGATCCCCCTCTGTTCACTGTCTGTGTGATGTTGAATATATTCATGCAGGCTGGCTGACTGCTCTGATGGCAGGTGCATGAAAATTGAAAGTTTCTGAATGACAGATTTGAAAGAAAGGGAGCAGTTCAGATTTCTATTTAATAAGGTGAACACAAACGATCTCAATACTCTTGCTTGGTGTAACATCTTGGGGGCTTGGCACGTGGTGCAAAACATTCAACTGCAGCTGATTCTTTGGCTTGAATTAAATATTTAGAATGTTTTGTGAGAAGGGTCATTTCAATTTTTGCCCCTGTGGTCTTCTCTCATGTCGCCCCACTGCAGAGCTTACCATAGAGGAGCTAACAATGGTTCATTTCCTACTACAGAAGGGCCAGAAATGTACTCCGCTGTTACCTGGATTCCCCCATGAAAGTGGTACGCTGATTGACCCCTGCTTTGTGTCAACAGCCTCCATTTCACTCCACAGCACAGTGTGCTAGAAGTGCTAAAAACCTGGTGAAGAAAGCAGAGATAATGCAGTGCTTATTATTTGGGGAAAAGCAACTCGACACAGTTACAGTTTGCATCTCAAAACTATAAACATGTTCGAATCTTTAAGTCTTGCTAGAGATTAAGGTCTGGGCTTTGTCTGGGCCATTCCAATACCAAAATACGCTTTATTCTCGACAGGAGTTTCTTGACCTGGTTCTCTGGGCCCACTGGCCTGAATGCTTTATGTGTGTCACTTCTGCTGCACACCTGACTTAAATGAATGTGCGATTAAAGGGCTTCTGCAGCACTTGATGGCATGAAAAGGAGCTAATGCAATTATTTGAATTAGATGTGCTGGAGCAGAGACATTTCTAAAACATGAAGGACAGTGAACCCTAAGGATCAGAATGAGAAACCCTTGTTAAGATCAAAGCTCATTTGTGTGTTGGAATGGCACAGTAAAGGTCCAGACTTTATTTATTTCCATTCAATTCAATTCAACTCAATTCAATTCATTATCATGTCATCTCAAACCATTGACTGACAGCAGTCCCACACAGAGCATGCATGTTGCAAGAATGGAGAGGAAAATCTCCAGCAGAACCTGACTCAGTACAAACCAAAATCTGCCATGACCAACTGGGGGTTTGAAAAGAGAGTATACTTGAAGGAAACTATGTCCATAACAAAAAGTAAAAAAAAAAAAAAAAAAAATTATTGCAGGAAAAAAAGTGTGCAATTAGAATCAGTGATCAGACTTAAAAAATGCTGCTCATAGATGGTGTACATGAAACCCTTAGTTTGCAACTCTAGGCATAATTAGGTTGTTGTCCTGCTGGTTTTCGAAAGTTCGCCTCAGTCTTTTGCAACCGCTGACAGGTTTTCTTTCAGAAAGCTCTTTGTACTTAGCTCCATCTTTGTTAGCATTAACTCTGAACAGCTACACTCTACCAACACAAAAGAAAACACTCCTATAGTATGATGTGACCACCACCATGTGCAACTGGGTATTCATATTGATTCGCAGTGTTAGTTTTTCACTGGACAAAGGCCAAGAAAATTCTCTTTTGATCTGATCAGAGCATTTGCCTCCAGGCTTGCTTTGTTTCCCACTGAACTTGGGAAACTTGACTAATAAGCCAAGCATAAACAATATTGATTACCGTACTTGAATATTGTAAAAATTATTCAATGAGTGCCCATTATTTGGCTTGAAAGGGGGGCATTTAGAAGTTGTCCCTGCAGTCTCCTTTTTATGTTTCCTCACTGCGGAGCTCATAGTTGAGGAGCTAGCAATGGTTCATTTCAGCTGCTAAAGGACCAGAAATATACTCTGCTAGTACCTGGTTTTCCCTCATAAAACCAGTATGCTCTTCATCAACACCCTTCACTCTACTCCACTGCTTACTGCAAGTCCTATAACCTGAGAAAAAAACACAGGAGCCAATTATTGCCTGTTTCGTGGAAGAAAAAAATATCAGGCAGGTACGGTTTGCATTCCTAAGATGTAAACAAACTCAATGTTTAAATCAGATTACAGAAAACAAATCATGAGTACACCTACATTTCCTGATTTGTTCAACTGTGTTTTTTGTTGTTTTTAGCTCAGGATTCAGCATCTTAATTAGCCCCTAGGAGATTCATCCAACAGTTTGTGATTTTTCCTGATTTTTAATCAGTCTAATTTTTCTCTCCGACACACAGGCACGTTCAGCAGCATACACACAAAGCCTCTGTTTGCATAATGTGTTCACTGTCTGATCCTCTGAGACTGAGCAATGTTTGTGCATGCCTGCTTCGAAGTGTCTCCTCTTCTGTTATGTGTGTGTTTGCGCATGCATGGGCGCAAGATTGGTCAAGTTCATTTGTATGTGTTTTGGAAAGGAGAGGCCTCACATCCTTCCACCTCCCCTACCCTTTTAGTCTGATGCCCTGGCTGTGGCTTGGCCATGATTGCTCTGACAATTCAAAGGAACGAGCAGGGGAAAAAAAAAAAAAAGAAAAAAAAAAACGTCTGCCAGACTGTTTTTCTTGTTCTGTTATGGAAATTAGATTTTCTATCTCACTTCATCTTCTTTGCTTTACTATCTCTTTGCCGAGAATAGGTCTGTCTCGGCTGTTAACACATTTCCTCGCTTATAAGTGCTCTGTTGTTCTCCAAAGCTTAGTTGAATTTCAGCTTCTTAACTTCACAAAGAATTTACATTTTTTCTCACGAAATAAGAGCTGTCCTATGGTGTCAGTTCTCTCAATCATTCTTGATGTATATTGTCTAGATGATAGACTAATAAATATCGTCTTTAAAGCAATTTTTCTCAGAATGACTCCCTACTTTGTTCATTGTCCTAACAAGTTATATCACTAGGTGCTCATGGTGTAGATATAAAATCTTAAATGAAATTCATCTTTTATTGCTGTAGCATAATCTCACTCAGTTCAGAAAAATAAATTTTTGTACATGCTGTATTCATGCCAGCAAATAATACACTTTTACTAAATTACTGATGCCTCGATCACTGGCACCACAGCTGTTCAAAGTTTCTGTGCCCCCCTTTCTCAACAGCTTGGTACTTAGTCTTCTTCTATAACATTTCACAAGTCGATGTATGCAGAGCAAGAGATCTCATGCTTTCTTCTCATCAGCTCTCTACAAAGAATATAGCTTAGGTATGTGACGTGTGATGGCCATGGAAGAAGGTTCCACAGTGAAAGAACCATTTCACCGTGGAATATATGTTTTATTGTCAAACATATTGAATTCATATTTATAACATCCACCAGCACCTTTGCATTTGCTTCTACAAATATTTGTGAAAGAATAGGTCGCTCACAAGAGCTATCGTGATAGGGTGCCACTTGTGAAAGCTCTTTGCTTTGTCATCTCTTTGTGCTAAGTTGATGCTATGAGCACAGACTTAGCCAACACTATACAAAGCTAATAGATTCAAATGTAGAACCTTCAAGTTCATGTGGCCTTCAGATCAGTTCAAGAACAATATCAAAAACTTCATAGAATGGGTTTCCATGATTTACCGTATTTTTCAGACTATAAGCCGCTACTTTTTCTAGCGTTTAGAACCATGCCACTTATAGCCCGGTGCGGCGTTTCTGTGGATTTTTCTTCAACCACCAGGGGGCACTTCAGTAGGAAGTGAATCTTTAGAAGTCAAAATTGGAAATCAAAGAAGAAAGTGCTGATTTTCATTTAGAACAAGCAAATGCTAGCAGCACCACGACGGAGAAATGTTTTCAAATTCATACCCCCTCATCAGGGAAACAACACGAAGAAGTTCATAAGATGCCGCTTTTAGCTGAAGACTATCGATCTGGCAGTACAGATCGACAGCCGCTGCACATAAGCTCGGCGTAAACAAATCCATGGTTTAGCGTTGGAGACGGAGGGCTGGATCGTTAATAGCAGATGTGGAAAACCGAGAGCGGCTATAAGCCCGGTGGGGCTTATATGTACATTTCCAGTTTTTTAAAAAACCTTTGCAGGTGCGGCTTATAGTGAGGTGCGCTCTATAGTCCGGAAAATACGGTACACTGTTGCATCCAACATGCAACAGTGCAAACCATGTTGCCACTGGACTCTATAGAGCGATGGAGTTGTGTTCTCTGGAATGATGAATCATCCCAATTCATATGGCAATCCAATGGATGAGTCTGAGTTTCACAGTAGGCAGGAGAACAGCATGGATGGGTGCGTAGTTTAGGTTATGGCCTACACCATCCACCATATGAGTTTTCTTTGCCAAGCATAATGCTTGATGGAGGAGACATTTTAATGTCGGAGTGTTTTTAAGAAATTGGGCTTGGCCTCTTAGTCTAGTGACTAAGAGGCCAAGCCTCAGCATCCCACCAGACAATTTGGTGAGTGAGATTTAAGATTAAATTAGCATTTTATCAGTTGTTTCTTTTTATCCAATGCTTTCAGTGGTTTTCATCATTTCAGTCTATTTTATTGTATTGCAATTGCTTTGGATTGTCTTGTGTACAAATTGTGCTATATAAATAAACTTGTCTTGCCAATTTGATGCCCCTAACTCTGTGGGAACAGCTTGGGGATGGCCTCTTGCTGTTCCAACATGACTCCTCACCAGTGCACAGAGCAAGGTCCATAAATACATGGATGAGTGGGTTCAGTGTGGGAGAGCTTGACTGATCTGCATAGAGTCCTGACTTCGGCTTAACAACTCATTTGGACAGAATTAGAGCAGCAACTATCAACCAGGTGACAAGGATAAATTACATTTCAAAAGAAAAACGTAATAGAGACAGTGGTGTCACTCAATAGGCAGGTGTCTTATTATCCAGATTCAGTAGCTCACTTAATTTTCCAACCCTTTCCCAAAACTCACACTGTACAAAACAGTACCAACAATTAGCAGCTCACACAAATCATAGACATAAATTGATGTTTTATGAACTGCCTTTTTCATGTTTTGAGAGATCAAAAGCACATTGCTAGATATGTCAACATACACGTGACAGCAGCCTCAGTCTCATGAAGCACAGTTAAAGTCAAAGTCACAGTGTTTAGCAAATTTTATGCCTATGTCTAAGAAAAAGACAGTGCTGGCATAACTCTCAAACAACCAGTTGGTATGTGGCACCATCTAAAGATTGTCATAGAGACATGGTTATCACAAGAGGCAAGTTATTGCAGTTATCTCTTAGTGAACTTTGAAATTCTTTTTTACCTCCCTTGCCATCCTAATTAGGTGTGTGTGGTGGGTGGTGGCCAGATAAATGTGTTTTTGCTTTCAGCCCAGTGGCTATGGGCTACTGCTTTGTGTGATTGTGCTGGGAAGTCAGATCTCACATTTGGGAATGACAGCACTCTGGAGATTAGATTCTTTTAGTTGAATGTCAGAATGACTGTAATTATTTTGGTGTTAACTAGTGATATAAGCCAATAGCATTGTATTTCTAGCCATTTCATACATTCAAACACAAAAGGCGCATTATCAAAAATGCAACTTTTGTCCCATTTTTAGTTCCACTGTATATGTCCACTTGGATATATACTAAAAGCTTTTATCAGCAACTTTCCTGATGTTTTAGATGAGGTGTTCTTTATTGTTATTTCTGCTGGATGGTGTAGGCCATAACCTAAGCCACGCACCCATCCATCTGTCTGTCCGTCCGTCTGTTCATTATCTTTCGTGGGTGGCGGAGGCAGCAACCCAAGCATAGAGGCTTTCCTCTCCACAGCCACTTGGGTCAGCCACAAGTGGCCAGCTCCTCCTAGGAATCCCAAGCCATTCACAAGCCAGCCGAGATGAGATGCCGGATGGTGGGGGTTCTCTTTGAATTCCTCCCACCACTGAGTTTTTGCCTCAGTGGTGGTCTTTCCACCACTGAGACAAAAACAGACCACCCAACATTTCACTGGATCTTCCGGTGTCCATCAGGCCAAAAAGACCCAATAAGAATCTTGGGTCTTTTTCAGCCTGACAACATCCCTCACCACTGGTGTCCACCATCATGTTTGATGGTTTCCACTGCAACAGGGACTGACAACCTTGCCGCCATAGCCCCAGCCTGCCGACTTGTCAATGGAAGCACGGAACATGGCCCACTTGGACTCAGTGGCCCCCATCTTCCCTGGAACTTGTTCAAAGCTCTCCCAGAGGTGGGAGTTAAAGCTCAGTCTGATGAGAGACATTCCCATCAGATCCTTACAATATGGTTGGGGTTGTCAAGTCTGAATGGCATCTTCTCATGACAACCACAGAGGTCCAATAACAGCGAATTTGGTGTTATTAGGCACATAAGCCCTAACAACAATTAAAATCTGTCCCTCCACATGTAGGTGGAGAGAGGCTACCCTCTCAGTCACTGGGGTGAAACCCAACAAACAGATGAAGGGAAACAATTATCCTCAAACTCCTTCATGTATTAAAACCTTTTATTATCTTAGATCATATACTAAATTTCAGAAAAAAATGGGATTTCATTATCTCTGAGACACTATTATAAAATTAACAGAAAAAAAACACTATACAATATACCACTCTATGTAATAAATCTAAATAAGTTTCACTCTTTGAATGGAATTACTGAAACAAATAAACTTTTCAAAGATATTTAATATATTGAAAAGCATCTAGGCATTTTAAGGTCATTTTTAAAGCGAAAGAAATTCTGGTGTAGCATTTCTGCATCTTCATCCCGATAGTCATCAGCAGTTTATATTCTGAAATGTTTAGCATATAGAACAGCAGCCATGTTATAACCAATCTGCAAGCATCACTATCTAGCTGCCTCCTAATCAGGGAGATTTTCAGCTGAGTGTGTAAGTGGAGGTAGATGTTGCTGGTGTTATCAAGTCAGTGCCTAGCTTATCTGATACTTTCTCGAGTTCACCACACAACAAGCCGAGGAAGGAAGGTAAATTGTGCCTTTCAGCAAGCTGGAACTTGCTGTGTGTGCTTATTGTGGAGAAATAAAAGGGTTAAATCTAGAGATAATGAAGCCTGCCAGTTTTCTTGAGAACAGTTCCCCACATAAAATCAATAAAATAACTCAATAAAATAGATTTATTCATCAACAATGAGGCAACTAAAATTAGAATAGTACCCTTATTAGTGGAAACAAAAAAGCCCTAAAAAAGTATGTTTTGAAACGTGTCCTTTTTTAAATGAGGAGAGGCTGATAACATACAAGCAGAATTTGTACAAGCAGACGTCATTGACTCACAATGTGAAATTAATTTAATACTTGAAAAATCAATTAAGTTAATCTGCCCTTAACAGCAAACAAAGACACAGCTGCAGAGCTGCAAGAGAATTTCTTAATCTCAGATAATTAATAAGCAGGCCTCCATAAAATGCTCATTTGATTTTGCTCCAGAGGATGCAAAATCACTTCAGATGTACACCAACACTATTCTTTATCAGGCCAAAAAAACAAAAAAAAAACAAAAACAAACATAAAATACAAAAAACCTTCCAGCCCAGATTCATTTCTACAAGAGCTTACAGTTTTCTATTCATAGAACTCCTTTTGGAAATACCAAGCAGTCATAATGGAGCCAGGATCTGATTAACCTTCTCGCTTCCCTGCACAATGGCATCCTACCCTGAGACTCAGCCCTGTAATGGAGTCCGCTATCGCCGAGCCTACTCCAAACATTCTTCGCACCGCAGGACTCGACGACCAGATTGGAATCCCTTAACTCCTCTCTGCATTCGGCACACACTGAGGGAAACAAAGCACCCTCTAAGCCGATGCCCCTCAACATTAATCTATCTCTCTGCTCCACTTGCACATATCCACACACCACAGGCATCCTATTTAGCGCCTTTGTTACCGTTTTGCATTCATAATCGCAAACTCTCATGAGTAAAGACAGCAAAATAAGAGGGTATTGTCTACTTGCAGAATCTTTAAGCACTGCTTCTTTAAGGTGTACCCCTGCATTATATACATATTAATGATAATTACTCTTATTTTAGCCACTTGGTAAACTAACTAAACTTAATTGAACCATTAAATAGGACAAAATTACCTCAATACAGCATGATAAGGATCACTAAGATAAAAGCTTTTCTTAGTCTCCACAAATAAGGGTTCACATAAGCATTATAAGAGTAGAGATGCTTTAAATAAGCATGCTGCCTCAATATTGCCATCTTCTGGTCTAACAGCATTATGCACTTCTTCCACTCAGGGTTCTCTGCTGTGGAGCAAATGGATTGCTTGTGCCAAAACTGTCAGAGGGAGTGATTACACCCCTCAGTGGCCAGTTGGCCCAACAGTCCTCCCCCGGTGGCCAGGCCTGTGGGTGCTGTTGGGACCAGGAGGACCGGAGCTTTGGTCAGGAGCCAGTCCCACATTTAACAGCCAGCTCCAGCTCAGCCCAAATATCATCTTCAACTGCCAATGGGAAACGGTTCTCACTCATCAGATAATGGCTGAGAGGGAAATTGCTTCGAGGAGCTGACATTCTGTGATGACAGTGCGGAGATGTGATGCATTCGAGGAGCAGGAGAGGGACCCTGGTCCTTGAAGAAGCGTCAAATTAGCATCAAGACTACATGCACATGGAGGCATATATAAATGCAATCATAGGAAAACCCACATGCAAGAAAGATACACTTTATCTTCCCTGTTTTGAATAATATTACCTTCTCACCGACTATCTGGTTTATTCACAGTGTGCCTGAGCAAGAAAATTCTTTTTACCTCAGTAGACATAATGGTTTGTTAGACTTCTTAGATCTTTCACATCAAATTTCATTGTATTTTATTAGGATTTAATGTGATAGACCGATGCAAAGTAAATATTAAGTGGAAGTGAAAGAATGGATGGTTTACATTTTTTAAGTAGTGGCATGCATTTGTTTTCAGGTCTCTTGAGAACTTTGGATTTAAGAGGTTGTATTTTATTAAGTCTTTACCGACTTTGACTCAGATTTTTGCTCATTCTTTTAAGTTTTTCGAAGGATTTTCAAATAGATATTAGATCTGCGCTCTCTCTGGGCATTTCAAATACAGAAACATCCTCTGAACAGTTTTGCTTTTCGTTTGTTTTTCACTTTATTTTGGGGTATCAAACAAAGTCAGTGCCTGCCACACTTTTCAGATATATATTTCTCAACTAAAAGTAAACCATGTCTCATTGTACTTCTAATTCAGAATTTTGTACAAGTCTCTAATTTGAAATATAATATTTTTCAAATAGTATGAAAAAATAAGAATATTATGAAGGCCTGACAATTTTATATTTATGGTTGTAATGCTACAAAATGACAGCAAATTGTAAATTGTAAATTGGGGTGAATACTTTAGCCAGACACTACATTTAATGATAAGTTTAAACATGTTCATATTTTTTTGCACATAAAAACACACTGAACGAGTAACATTTTAGGTTTTGCTCAAGCTACAGCAACCACTAAAAATGTTTGAAAAGGATGTGCATCGCATTCATATAATGTCTGGAAGTAACCATTGGGTCTTCAGTCATGTGGCTGAAAAAAAAAAAAAACATACATAAAATGTAATGCAGTCTCTATAATTGCAATACGTTTTATAAGACACATCTTCACTTCAGAGGTAATAAAAGTAGGAGCAAGTTGTAAATTTCCAATTTTTTTATGTTGCCGTCTTTACTCACTGTTAGAAAAGCTGTCTCTTTCATGAGGTAGGTAGAACTTTTTGTGTATATATATATATCACTTATTTGTGTGAAATATCATAAAAAATAGTGCTGAAAGCTCTTAAAATGTTGCAAGTCATCTGTATGAACACGTCACCTGTAGATGGCACTCTCATCCCTGGTTTTAATCCGACCCTGCAGGGTGACTCCCCATTTTGAGATGACTGGCCTCAATTTCAGATACCTCTTTTTGCTTTGTTTGTCATTATGCTCCTTTGCCAGGTATTTCTTTTTAACAGTGATGAGATAGAAAATTGTCTTTTTTCTCTCTGTGCCTAAATTCTAATAACGGATATCATTCTGTAGCCGTGCAGTTGTACTCCGCTTGTTTTTTTCCTTTATTTTAGGTCTTTTTTTTTTTTTTCACATAAGGTCAGTGCTTTTTCAGGAATGCTCATGCATAACAAAATGCAGCTAGCAACTGTTGTTCCAATCGTTGTGAGGCAACAACCATTAGTTACTGCACAGGAGGGAATGGCTGGAGTTGAGAGGGGATAGAGGAACCTCAGCCAAACATGATTTGTCTCTGCATACTAATGCCTCTTTTGATCTGCCTTGGCTTTTAGGAGATTTAAACAACAAAATCTGTCTTTCAAAAAATTTCTTAATAGTCTCAGCCTTTTGTGGCCAGCATGAGGAAATCTTGGAAGCATTTTTTTTGGCTCTGCATCCATATTAATGTTCTGCATTTGTTTAAAACATGTAGAGTCCATTGAGATCTAATTACAAGAAAAGTCTTTATTATTCATGCTTTGCCCTAATAGACTAATTAATTTATCGTGAAACAGAGAGGATTTTCTTTCAGATTTTCTCATGTTGTGCATTTATTTCCATAAGCGTTCTTTGTTTTACAAATATGTCTTTTTAAGTTGGCCCTCACTTGTCCCAAATTCAGTGGCAGTCTGTAAAGGGATTTTCAAGCCCTGCTGAAAAAAAAAAAGAAGAAAAAAATCAAAGTTTAGACGTTTTGACGCAATTAAAAGAGCCAAAACAGGAAGGACGGACAATTATCTAAGACCTAACAACATCTAGTCTACACACCAATGTGATTTATACAACCCTGAGAGCTATTTAGTGGTATGTTGCAGCGGCATATTAGGTGTGATTGGGGACAATGTGCTAAACATTTGGCTAGTCGTAATCAGTTGGAGAGATGTGAGTTTAGGGGCGGTGGGGGTTATCTGTGTCTGTGATGCTGCAGGAGGTGCCAAAAGCAACAGAGACCAAGAACCAGTCTGAGAGTTTGGCACCTTCACAGCTGCTGCTCACATGCTTCCATCCTCTTGTCTCACCAAGGGCCAGCACCAAGCACGAGATAATCTTGTTTTATCTGCCTCTCAGACAGCCCAAATGGCTGAGATTAAACGTTCCACATGACCCTCTTGGCCAGGCCACTGACATGTATACCACCAGTTTATTAGAGCGCCTAAGGTTAAAGTGAGATGAAGAAACTGATAAGGAGGTTGGTCCTGAAATGGCTGGATAAGTCTCCAGCCAGAGCAAAATGTCTCTGCCTATCTAAATTTAAGCATGCTGTGCCGTGAATATAAATCAGAGAAGAGCTCAGTGAGGTATTTAGCAGAAAAGGAAAAAAAGTTGCAGCAACCAGTTAGACTGTTTAATCATGGCTACAAATACCAATCAACAGTCTGGTATTGTGATTAAATTTCTGTCAGCATTCCACAAAGCCTAGGTTTAAATTATAAGCACTAAGGTATTTTTCCTGTAGTGATTTCATGATTCGATCTCGGTGCTTAAGAACTTGGACACCTTTTATATATTTCAGCAAAAAGAAAGGACAATCATCTTCAATGCCTTGCATAAATACACTTAACCTTTCTTTTTTTACAACCACAAATAATCTATTTTACTAGGATTGTATACAGATTATAACAGTTGTGATGTTGGGATAAAGTGATATCTGCATGCATAAAAGAGTGCATTTGTTTCCAGTCCTTCAAAATACAGTACAACATTTAAAACAAATGAAGGTGTGCATTTTCATTAAATGTCTCAACAAGTTTTGCCAAAATAGAGTGAAATCTAAACCTGTTCCTATTTGAAAATGGGCTCCAGTTCAGATGAGATGGTGAGGATTATCAGGTTTCAATTGGCCTTAGATGTGGACTGTCCTGCTCTTGCTGAAGAAAAGCATCTCTACCTGATGATGAAGACTCATGTGGTGCTACTCTTGTGGTTTTGAGACCTTCTCCATGTGTTTATGTGTTCTTTAAAGTTAATTGGTTTCTCCAAATCTTCTAATCTCTCGTTGTGTCTTGCTGGAGTCCCAAAGCATTAGAAAAAAGTCTGTAGACCTTTTATGTTTCTCAGAGATCTGCATGTTGAGATCTTTGAGCATGCTTCTTGTCTTCAGCCATGTTCTAGATCCATTATGTCTCTACATGTCAGGCATTAATTAAAATCGTGAGTGAACAATGAAATTAATCAACAAAAATATTTTGTTTAATCACAATGTTTTTTTTTTATTTGGTGAAATTGAATTTAATATAGTGAATACTTTTGCATGCCACACTATTTCAATTATTTGCAAAAAAAAAAAAAAATGTAAGTTTGTATTATCTGCCTTTTTTTCCTGGATAATGTGCCACTCTGTACTGATCTTTCACAAAAGAACATGATAAAAACAGTCAGGTTACGATTCCTAACATGACCAAAGTAAAACCAACATAAAAAGAATACTGTTTTAGAAAATGAAAGAAAAATATTGAATACTTTTTCAGTGTGAACCTGTATTTGGCAAACGCTTCAATTTTGTGCTATTCAGTTGGCGCCTGTTGCTGCAACAAATGAAGGTAAGCAAGTCCAGTAACTGTTCATCTGTGCTGAGCATCAGCTCAGGGCATTGTCTCCATGTATGACCCACTTTCTCTTCTCAGATTCTCTTTACAGACAGCTGCAAGGATATTATTCTGAGTTCTCTGTTTCATCAATAATAGTAAGGCATTCTGGCCCAGAAAAAATAGCCACAGGCCATGATGTCATATCCAGAATGCTTCACTTATAAGGTACATTTCTGAAACAGAAATATTGTTTGTGACAAAGAGGCTAGCTCTTCAAAACATTTGAAATTATATTAGTAACTTGAGAAATTTTGGGATCTGAAATTTGACAACCACTTTTTTAAGGCCTCTGAAAGAACAGCATATTATCTAAAGTGGCCCCTTGATTATTTGCTGAATTAATAAGAAAGCAGATAAAGTGAAAGTTTCACTTTCACTTTAAGCATGTCATTCTAACATGACTGAATCCTAATCAGCACACATAGAGACTTTGCTTAGTATTGTGAGTTCAGCTGAGTTAAGGTTTGAGTCAGTTCATTTATATGGTGTGCTGTCACAGCAAATGTAATCTAACGGGATTTTACAAGACAAACAGACTCAGTCTATCTGCACCGACCCATAGAGAATTACATCTGACCATAAAGACGGATCAAAGTCAATTATATATGTACATTCCAATTCAATGCTTGTAAGAAACAATGAGGTTGAGTTTATTTCAGTATGCCAATTCGTAAAAAGTTTTCTATAAAAGTAAACGCAGCTGTTTACAGAGACTGACTTTGCAATAATTCCTCCTTTCTGAACAAACATGTGCGACCGAGTCTGGGTTTGAGAAGATAAAGCATATATGAAAACCACAGAAGCGGTGGTCCAGGAGTATTTTCTATGTTAAAGAAAATGATTACCGCAGCAGAAGGTCATTTAGTGGCTTCATCTTGTAGAGAAAAAGTTGTATAAGATCTTAGCCAGTAGTAAAATCTAAGGCATGAAAAACTGAGTGCAAATTGTTAGTCACACCAATAGCTCCTTCAATTGCTTTATCTGAGAGAGAAAGTTAAAGACAGAAAGAGAGTGCTAAGTGTATCATCTACAGAAAGAGAACTAGAAGTTATTGCCAGCAATAGCTCAGCCAATTGCCTGCTTCAGGAAAGTGTCACAGCTAGCAGGAATGCCTGAGCAAATGTAAGTTCGATATACAGAAATAAAGAAATTGAGATCATAATGTAAATGCAACAATAGTTGCAGATAAATACATAATAGGCTTTGTAAAAAACCACCTCTTTAAGGAATTACTTTACAAGTTTTTATTTGTAAAACAAACTGAAAACCTTGTGTAATTTTCAATTCCTTTTGGAACTGAGCACCAACACATTAGTGTAACACATGAAATCTATATAAATATATGGATGTCTGTGGCTGCAACATCAGAAAACATGAAAAGTGCTGTACTGTATATGCAATGTTTGTGTCAATAAGTGAAACCCTATAGCTGCTTGGCACATTCAGCTAATTAAGGAATGTCAAAACAGTTCACAATTTCATTTGGCGTCATGAATATGAATTGAAATATGCTGATTTGTGTTTTTGTGTTGTGTTGTCACATTTCAGTTTCTGCACTGCTTGTACTTCCACAATTGTTTTAACTCTTTTTGTTTAGTTAGTTTTATTATATTCCTGCAAGTTTATAGTATTTATGATTTTTACTGCAGAACAAACCCAGTGCAAATTATTACAGTGAATTATTAATGTTCATGGTTCAGTGCTGATGACTATTAATGTGTTGTGGAAACAAATAAATACAATACAAGCAAACTTAAAATGGAAAAGCCAGACTGAAAAATAGACATCTTCTGCAGTTTATTTTGCTTGAAAACTTATTCCTGTGACAGAAACCCAACAGATAATTCTGTGAGTGAATGACCTGGTGGCCCTCATCCAAAAGATGGGCTTTTGAGACATTTGTTCCTGGTGACATATGCCGGGATTACTTCACAGAGTGTTAGCAAATGCCATTGCTCTCTGCTTACCTGTTGAGGAGAGGAGACATAGTTTCCAAATGGCTGTGGAGTTGACATTAAAGGCCTGGGAAAAACCTGGCTGATTTCTGAACACCGTATTGATTACTGTGATGCTGACGGCTGAGGCAAGATTAACAATATTCTTAACATTAATTAAAATCCCCACTGTGAGAGAACAGATGGCCAAGCCCATTAATCTGCTGTAAGGCTCTTACTGCCACCACACACGTCTTAATCAGGCCGTGATCTGCATTAATCACCTGACTTAAGTGGCAAACAAGTATCACTCGTGTGTTAGCCTTGCTTTTGTTTGTGGCTCGGCCTCTGCTGACCTTGTAGTGATGTATTGATTGGGAAAACATTTTAGACAAGACTGGATGCAGTTTATTATTAAAGCATAAAACTCAGTTGCACATGCAAACCATTAATGAACAGATCCACCTGTATCCCTGCTCCTTTAACTGACTATGTCTGCTCCAGACAAATGTGTTTTACCACCAGCTGTTACTTTAAAACCTTTTTGCAACTCAAAGTGGGAAGTGTGAGACAGTTGATAAGATTTGAGCATAATCCTCTTACTGGCAAACAACTAATTTGGCTGATAATTCTGCATCACCTTCTGACTCCACATTGCAGTACAATCTTGGATTTCAACTCACAGCCAGCATGGGACGATTGAGGGAAGGCTTTGTGTGTCTGCGGATAGTAAAAATGTGTCTGATGTTTGGTCCCCTGCTGGTCCCTGTTCAGCATGAGCCTGATTATAAAAAGAAATGCATGAAAAATGGAACAGAGGACAAATAAACATTTCCAAGAAAAACAGCAAAGTTGAGTTTCACCATTATTTTTAACCTCAAAAGATAAAGACGACACAGTGTTAAGTGGCACAAGAGGACGTCATCCAGCTGAGATTAAGGACTTAGCTTGACTTTTACCCCATATGCTGTTTGATGTGATATTTTTGAGATATAGAATCTTAAAAAGTTATTTATTCCTAAAAAACAATGTCACATTTTGTCACATTACATTACCATTAGGTGCAATAGTAATTATTTTAATTTTATGTGCTAAGCTAACACATGTATAATTGTGAAGTGTGGGGAAATAATACATGCTTTCTTATTTATTTTCCAGTTTTTGCAAAAAAACGTCCCTTTTACTCTGATATCTCTGAATAAGGCCCATGACAACAAGGTGCCTTCAGAAGTTGCATTATTAGAAAATAGAGTCAACTGGAGTGTAATATAATCTAATTGTAAACAAAGCTGCTCTGTTAAGTCGTTTCTACACTGCAAATCACCTTGAACACATCATACTCTTTGTGAAACACAGTGACGGCAGCATCAATCTCTGGTGCTCTACTTCTTCAGCAGTAACAAGTTCAGAATTGATTAGAAGATGGATGAGCTAAATGCAGGGGAATTGTGGAAGAAAACCTGTTAGAGGCTGCAAAAGACTTGAGACTGGGCCAGAAGTTGACTTTCCAGTAGGACAACAACCCTGAAGGTACAGCCAGAAAGCAGATTTATGTGTTAGATTGGTCTAGTCAAAGTCCAGATATAAATCTTATTGAGAATCAATGAAAAGACAGTTGGAAAGGAATATTGGGAAAAATTTCAGTCTCTTTGTGTAAATTATTAAAGTCATGAGCTTAAACAATTCCAGCAGAATTTGCAAGAAATGATGTTTCTACAAATAATTTTTTAAGGGGCTGGATACAAATGCACATTCTTTGTATAATGTATGTATCAGAATTTTTTAAAACTCTGTATCATCTCCTTTTATTTCAAAAATATACACTTTGTTTTGATATGTCACAAAACAAATCCAAGTACAATATATTGATGTTTGACAATATATGAAAAAGCTCAAGGGTGTTGCAAGGCATGGTAATATGAGAAAATCACTTTTTTAATTGGTGCTCATAGACATGAGAGCAAACTAAGTATCCACTTCTGCTGTTATGCCATCCCACTGAAGCTTGTTCCAAATTCAATATGGAAATGCCTTAGCTTAAGCTCTAAATTGGCTTGCTCTGCTACATTGTTTGAGCATTTTGTTATTGTTTTTTTTTTCTGTAATTCTGCCTCGTAGTCCTGCCAGTAACAACAGACGCTGGTATTTGAAATAGAAAATCAATTTTTTTGCAGTTAGCACACAAGAAAATTGAGCTTTTCTAACATTTAAACATGACAGTGTAGAGCTCCTTACCACCCCCAATGCTTAAGGGTGACTTTGGTTGCTTGGGGGTCTTCATTGTGTGCATTTTTACACCTTTCTGTATGTGCCCACATGGGGCTCAGACAGACTTAACCTAAACTTTTGTGAGGTGTCAAGAGCTTCTTTGAAGAGCCATAAAGGGCTTTTAATCAGCACAAGCTAATCAGCCATATGGTTGACAAAGGTCTGGTTGACTCGTGCTCTTTTGTTATCTCCAGGAAAGTTCTTTCTGCTGTGTGCGTGTGTGTGTTTGTGAGAATGCAATCTAAGTGGGAATCATTTCAGTCTTCGTTCTTTTAACTTCCAAGGCTGCTGTTACAAAACTATGCAGAAAGGAGTAAATTAAGTGCAACTGGGTTTTTATTACAACACAGATGATCTTGATTAGGCTGGCAGGTTTTCCAGCTAACTAAGAGCTACAATCATATCTTGTGTGCAATTAACATTGTGGGTGTCCGAAACACAACACTAATCAAATCACTTTTGTCTGCCTTCGTGAATTTTTCTCAGCTACGTTGCACGGAAAATTCCTCCTCCACTATTTGCTGAGATGAGACGGTGTCTGCAGCTGCTCATTAGAAAAAGAGACTCATGCTTATAATTTATGCATAATATAATTCATCCTTATGCATGGAATTTACAGGGGATGCTTAGAGGAAATGAACATGATGTTGAGAAAAAAAAAATATTGATTGGAAATAAATATTTATGTTGTTTATGGTAAATTTGTAATCCTCAAAACGAAAAATAGAAGAAGCTGGGATGATGTGCAAATGAACAACTTGTTTATATGGAAACATGTACAGAAACAGTAATGACAATATTTATCATTGTTAAAATGCAGTCTAAAAATAGATGCATGTTTATTGGAGCAGCAAAATCTAATTTTTTCTACAAACAGTAGAAAACTCAAGCCTTTGATTACAAATATGTAACAATCCTTTTAAAAATCCAAATTAGTAATGCAGGATTTTCTGTCTTCTGGGCTATGAATATGGCATGACATAAAGATCCATTTCTTTTAGGGCTATGTACTGGACAAAGATCTCTTCGCAGTTAATTGGAAGTTAAGGAGGGTACACTTACACTTTACTTACACTTACATGTAAGTGTAAAAAAAACTGTAGCAATGAGTGACTTATTGTGGTCACTATGTCCCCATAACAACCAATATATGCTATTTGAACATAACACTATTGTTTGGGAGCCATATTAGGCAAAAGTTTTTTACTGTCCAACCATCAAAAACATGAACTCTTACAGTTTAATAGACTCTACTGGGATTTTAACTGGAACTGTGTGCTTTGGCCAGTTGAGTGTTTGGTAGAAACCTCAAATGTTTCTGGTGTGAAGCCAAGGATGAATATGTGGAAAAGAACCTCATGTCTACTCAGCAAAAAAACTGAAATGAAAATATATTAAAAAAAATGTTTTCATGTATTTTTGGTGCTTAAATTCTGTTTATTAGAAGTCAAAACATAGATCTCCTATAGATCTATGTCTATGAAAAGAGAGTTTATGAAAAGAAAGTGTCTTGAACTCGGGACATCTCTTGTTGTTACTGTGACACTACATCTTCTATTTGAATATTTTAAATTAAATTGTGTGTTTTTTCATTCCACAATTATTACAAATATGAAAATGTCTAGTCTTTCTTACTATTTTCAACTGATTTTTTGGCTCTAAAATAAAGAACAATATTGTCTTTTTTTCCACACAGAAATATAAAAACTGAAAAAAAAGAAGAACATGCAGAATTCATTCATATTGAATCAAATAAAGCTGTCTTGGAGTTTGAGTTTATCCTTCTGGGCATTTGTGCATAATTCACAACTTTTTTGTGATCCTTATGAATTTTTAATTCTACATCTTTCATAAACCAAGTTTAGATAAAGCAATATAGCTGTGTCTAAACTTAAAATAAATATATCATGTCCAAATCAGGGCTATATATAGACCTAACATTGCCACACTTGTGAATGAGATGTGCAGCTTCGATATTGAATTCTGGTACATTGCTCTGTAGACTAAGTAAACATGATGCTTCTGGGTCTGTTTCTCTTACAAATGCCTCGGGAACCTTGAAAGTCATTGAAAAACATTTTTATAAATATATGGTGGAGCAGAAAATCCAAAGTTACCCATCATTGAGTCTTTCAACAGGATAAAGCTTACAAATCACATCGCTACAGAAATATAGAAAAAATTAACCAACCACATTTTTCTTCCCATGGCCATCTTAGTCCCCAGATCAAAGTCTCATTGAAAACCTAGTGAAAACATCTCTCTCTCTCTCTTTCTGTTTGCCACAACCTCATGAGAGGCTATAGAAAAAGTGTTGTTGTCTTGGCACAATGAGCTGTATGGTTTATTGACAGAAAGGGTAATAACATATTTTAGTGTGAGTTTATGCTACTGCAATTACAGATTAATTTACTTAAAAGCTTTTCACACATCTTCCCCATGGGTGCCATCAAATTTGTTGCTTCCTCTGTATATAAAATAGATCTACTTCTAGCAGCAGGATTTGAGCTCTATCACAGCACCTTCTGTAGTTTTATGTGGGTGCTCTTTTGTAGCATATCTAAATTTCATAATGCACTATAGCCACTCTTGTGTGCATACTGCTTTACCACACATCTATGTTCCTTTATACAAAATATGTTCTTCTAGGATCTTTCTGAAATACTTAGACCATCCATTCAAGTCAAAAACTTTGAATGTTGGGAATTACTGACACATTTTGGATGAAATGGTTAACTTTTTACGGAACATTAATTGGTGAAACTGCTCTTCTTTTTTTCATTTTCAGCACTGCATTATAGAAATAGGTTTCGAAATACCATCAGCCTTCAGACACTTAACTCACTTCACTCTATTCATACTTTTTAAGGGCCTTGTAAGAACTGCTCTTATGGAAACTTTCACTGCTTTTTGCAGTCAGTGGAATGTCTTTGCCTTAGATGGTGTGATTCTGTAAGTCCTTTCCCATATTTTAACATCTGTTTCATTCCATATTGTAATTTTACTCAAAATGTGCTCTTTCTTAACGCCTTTGAATTGAAGCTTTTTATATAAGCCTGCTTTCTGTCTCTCTAGCATGATTCTCTGAAATAATTTTTATATGCTAGTTTGTCAAACTTCACTCATTGAAAAACGAATAAAACAATAAAGATAATGATACTAAATACTAATACTAATATTAGTATTTCATGTGTTGGTTTTTGTGCTTCATGTCGATAACAAACCAGCCATTCCCTGTTCGATTGAGGGCTCAAGAGATTATTTCCACTATATCCAAAAACATTTATTTCTCCAGCATCTACATTTTTACCCATTTCACTTTGGAACATTTTTTTTAATGATTCAGTCCTGAAAAAAAGGGAGATGTATTTTAGGATATTATACATGATATTTTTTTTGACAACCAGAAGTGTTTCTGTGCAGAAATGTGCGTGTTTTTGATGTTGTTCAGCCCGAGGGCCTGAGGATCATTGCCGTTCTGTATTGGTTTTCAGCCTTGTTCGCTCTGTGGAGAGGATTCTCTAAATCTCTTAACAATATTATGTGCCACAGATCATAAAATCCCCTGATACTCTTGTCCTAGCTTTTTTTCTAAGCCTGTTGTTGGTGTATAATAAAAACAATTCTTAGGGTAAACACCTGATATATTGTTGTAGTGTCAAATAAATATGGCCAATTAAGTTCAAATACAATTCCAGTATGTATTAACTTACATTTTCTATAGCATATCTTTTTGTTAGTGAGCCTCTAACATAGGAATATTGTCATATCTTTATCTACCGCTACAATAGTCAGTGCCATATTACAAAATGTGGATTAACATAGATAACTTAGAATTTAGAAAATTCAGTTTATATCTATCATTTTCTTGTTTACTATTTTTAAACTTCTTTTTAAGTTTACTAATTTTTAAGTTTCAAACTCAAAACGTTTAATGTAACAGTGACAACAGGATTCTCCTTCATATTTGAGGCACTGGTATTTAAAATTGTATTCGGGGAAACAGACACATTTTTGTAAATGATCCAGTAACATTACACTTTTTTTCTTTTTCTTTTTTTAATAATTTTCCTTCATCACTTTGAGTGTAGAATTTTGATTCTGCAACAAACGTTTTGCAGTGAATACCACTGAACATACTACTGTACACTGACAGCTTTCTGATGACGCTGAAGTTGGTGTCAAATTTGGGTCTTATGGCTTTTTGTCCAATCAAAGATTTATTTTGGTGTCTGTTAAGTAGTCTGGACTACATTTAAATGGTTCAAAATCCCAATTTTTAAAAATGGTCAGGAAATAACTGGATTTGCTCTCTCTCTGTCTTTTTCTATCTATCTATCTGAGATCACTTTTGCTGGTGGAGTTGCTATTCCGTTGCTTGTGCATGGAGAGGCAGTAGAAACAACCTGCCTGGGGTATATAACATATGCTTGAATCGCCACTGGTGACAGATTTAAATTTTACGTCGCATTACACTTAGATTTCATAAAATTGTCTGTTTTGTGTTTATCGTCCCTATCTCACTGCCGTTGTCTGACAGTTTTGCACTTAACATTAATATTTTACAAGCCAAACATAAGTTGGGATTTTTCACCCACTCAAGAGCTATAAAAGTGCTGAAAAATTACCTAACAGTGCTGCTTATGAATACAAACTAAAAAAATGAACAACTAATATTTCAGGAATGCAGTACTCAAAGAAAAATGGTTCAGATGTATTCTTCCCAATCATAACCTAACCTTTAGTTTAATTTTAACATTCTTTCTGCATTCCATTGGTGATACTTTTGCATGCATAGCATGACTTTCTTTGATATCTCATTTTTTAATTTTTTTTTTCTTCTTCTTCTTTTTTTTTTTTTTTTTTTTTTGCCTTCAGGACTTTTAAACCTCTGCGCATAGCGCCAATCATTCTCCAGATACTTTCCACAGCCGTGTGCCCTTCTTAACTTTCGGAGCGCTTCTAATAACGCTGCCATGTGTCTGTTTCCTTCTCTCGCTCGGTGAAACTCACCGAGTAAATCCTTTTAAAGCTTTTAACAGGTAGACCTGTACCCTCCTCCTGAGGCGTGTGTTCTTATTATCCTGTCCCCTCCAAGTAATTTAGTTAGTTAATTAATTGCCACGTGCAGATTAATTTAAGGAAGCTGGTGTCTGCCCGATTAAAAGCTCTACAATCAGTTTATCTAATGAGCCATTTGCACCCAAAACAATAAGCTACAAATTGGTGCAGCGCCAAACCTTTCCTTTTGGTGACCCACTGGAAGGCCATTGGTCGACTGGGCGGGTAATTTGCATACAGTGGGGCTTAAAGTCGGTCTGCTAACTCAGGGTTGGACTCAGGCAGGAGAAGTAGTTCCCGACTTGGATCATCTGAATACTTTTTTGGGGGGACACTCAGCATGGCGTTTTGCAAAGCTGCATCTGTGGGGCTTATCTTGACGCTTTCTTCTGTGTTTCTGCGCACTGTGCACTGCACAACTACTAGGTACTTTACCTATGAAGAGGACGCACCCGGGACGGAAATAGGGAACTTATCCCAAGATTTAAAGATTGATCCGTCTGATTACCCGGACACATCTTTCCGCTTCATGCAGGAGAGCAACACCTCAGTTATTCACATGCGGGAAAGTGACGGACTCCTGACCGTCGCGGATGTGATCGATCGGGAGCAGCTCTGCCCCAGGTCCCCTCGCTGTTTCATCACCTTCAACATCGTGGCCCACTCCAGGGAGAAGTTTCAGCTCATCCACGTGGAGATCGAGGTGAAGGACATCAACGACCACTCGCCGTACTTCCCACTCAACGAAACGAAACTGGAGATAGTTGAAAACGTCCCACTGGACTCCAGGTTCCCGCTCCAGATCGCTCTCGATGAGGATGTGGGTGAGAACTACATCCAGAGCTACAACATCTCCCCTTGCAGCCACTTTGCTGTTGAAGTGCGCGAATTGGAGGACGGAGTAAAGTTTGCCGAGCTGGTTCTGGTGAGTGAGCTGGATAGGGAGGTGGAGGACTCTTACACTATACAGGTGACTGCATCTGACGGAGGAGCACCTCCAAAGTCAGGATCTATGACTGTGAACGTCAAAGTGTTGGACTTTAATGACAACAGCCCGGCTTTTGCGCACAGCTCCCTGAAAGTTGAGTTGGAGGAAGACTCTCCGGTAGGTCATCGAGTACTGAAAGTGCACGCCTTCGATCCGGACCAGGGCATCAACGGGGAAGTAGTGTATGCGTTCCCGGATGAGCTGTCATCCGGAGCGGCCCAAACTTTCCATATCGACCCTTACTCCGGGGATGTGACCCTGAAGGCGCTGGTTGATTTCGAGAAAAGGAAGTCATACGAGCTGATCATCAGAGCCTCGGATCAGGGCGAGAACTCCGTCCCGTCCACCTGCACGGTCGTAATCGAGGTAGTGGACGTGAACGACAACGCTCCGGAGATCATCATCAAGCCGATGACCTCAAGCAGCGACTCGGTGGCCTACATCACCGAGGTTGCGGCAGCGGAGAGCTTCGTGGCGCTGATCAGCACCTCGGACAGAGACTCGGGCTCCAACGGGTACGTGCGCGTCAGCCTGCTCGGGCACGAGCATTTCACCTTGCAGCAGGCTTACGGGGAGACCTTCATGATCGTTACCACTGCTACTCTGGACAGAGAGAAGATCCAAGAATATAACTTGACTGTAGTGGCAGAGGACCTGGGGACTCCACCGTTTAAGACGGCCAGGCAGTACACAATCAGTGTAACAGATGAGAATGACAACCCCCCTCTATTCAGTAAGTCTGTGTATGAAGTTTCAGTTTTGGAGAACAACATTCCTGGCTCATACATTACCACCGTTGTTGCTCGAGATCCTGACATGGGAAAGAACGCAAAGGTTTCCTACAAACTCCTAGATTCAGAAATACTGGGAGGATCTCCAGTGTCCACCTATGTTTCTGTAGACTCAATCTCAGGGTCCTTGTACACTTTGAGATCTTTTGATTATGAGACACTCCAACAGATTGAGGTGGTCATCCAAGCAGAGGACAGAGGCACCCCCTCTCTATCCAGCACCTCAATGATCTGGATCAGAGTTGTGGATCAGAATGACAACTATCCATATTTCACCTTCCCTGTCCTGCTGAATAACTCTGCCGATATCCTTCTTCCCTACAACGCCCCTGCAGGCTATCTTGCCCTTCAGGTAGTAGCAGAAGATGCGGATGAGGGGGTGAATGGCGAGCTCTCCCATCAAATTCTGGAAGGTGACCCAAAGCTGTTTACCATGAACAAAAACACTGGAGAGATTGCTTTGAAGCAGTGGCTCACAGCCGAAATAGGGGACGTTTTGGAAATTAAAATCACAGTCAGTGACAATGGAAGGGCCCCTCTGTCTAGCAGTGCCACTATTAGGTTTGTGGTTTCCGAAACAGAATCCCCTGAAGACCAGGTTGTCATTGTCCTACAGTCAAGTGAGGAAGAAGGCTCCTCGTTGGATGGCTCACTAATCATCATCATCGTGCTCAGTGGGGGTTGTGCCTTCCTGCTAATTGCAATTGTGGCCGTCGCCCTCAGGTGCAAACTGAGGCGTGGGGGAAGAAGAAGCCGTGGCAGAAAGAGAGAGGTGTGCCAGGGCCTGTTTGACGGCAGGCCCCATTCCATGCTCAGCTCTGCAGAACCAAACATTTACACGGGCCAGCAGGGGTTCTTCCATGAGAGGACGTCTTTGTCTCTGGATGATTCCTGCCTCTATGAGGAGAGGAGCAGAGACTCAGAATCGAAGGTGAGTCATCCAGTGTTTTTTTTTTTCAGCATTTTTCATCTTTTTAGCTTCGTGATGTTGCCTTGATCTATGTGCCAGAAATGGAAACTAAGCGCTCTTCTGTCACTCTGTGTGCTCTCTTAGATCTTCCTGCCCTCCAAGCATTTTCAGCCAACGTCTGTGTGGCAAGGTGACAGATACTGCTTGCAAGTGAGGTAAGTTAACTGAAAAAAATGAGAAATTTCCTTTCTCGTGTATTGCATAGCAGTAAAACTTGAATGAAAAGAAAGCATGCTTTACTTTTCACCCATGCAGGCGGTTTATTGATTGTGGCATGTGTGCAGATTGAGGTTAGATGGGCAGCAAAGATCTAGTTTTTGCATATGAAAACACATCAATAATCAAGCTAATATGGTGTGGTTGTGGCTCATATTGTATTTTGTTGACTGCAGTGGCCTCAGCAACAATGACCAACTGAGCGTGAAGGACAGCGGTAAAGGGGACAGTGACTTCAATGACAGCGACTCAGATGTCAGTGGAGATGGCGGCAAGAAGAACTTCAGCACCTTCCAACCGAGACTGAAAAGTAAGTTTTAAATATTCCAGGGTGCCTAATTTTTCATAATCATTTCACATTCCAAATTTTTACACATCTAATTTAAAAATGTTTCAAAAGTTTCTTTGAAGTGCAAATTTTTAGTTCATGTAATAACAACTAAAATGATGACACATAATAATTATTTTGTATTACATGGGTGGTTTACATAATGGCATCATATATCAGACTTCTCTACTATTATTTTGTCTTTTGCATGTTAAGTTTAAGAACCAAAGGTTCTGATTATTGCCTTGATTTAAAATGGCATTAACAGCCATTTACAGGCCTTGGGAAAATGTTCATACCTGTTGTACTTCTATTAGAATTTGCAACAATATTCAAGATTTTTATTGGGATTTTGTGTGAAACTGAGACAGAGTTGTGTGTATTAGTGCGAGACAAATGACACATACTAAGATTTTGAGTTGCAAATCTTCAAAGAGTAGTGTGGATATTTGTTTAGTCTTTAATCTAATATCATCCATCCATCTAATGGCTATATCCTTGCAGTGAGTGGCTGGTGCCTAACTCTAACGATTCATGGGAGAAAGGCAGGGTACACTTAGTACAGGTTACCTGTCCATCACAAGGCAACATAGAGAAATGCAGGACAATCAACCATGTACATATCTACAACTAAGGAACATTTTGTGAGGCCATTTAACCTGATAGTCATGTTTTTCCACTGTGAGAGGAAGCAAGAGTACCTGTCAAGAACCCACTTATGCACAGGGAGAACATGCAAACTCACTGCAGAAAGAACCCAGGACCTTCTTGCTGCAAGGCAACAGTACTAACAACTGTTGCCTTGCAGCAACTACATGAAATACAGGTTGTTTTTTTTAGCTGATATGGAGGAAAACTACCACTGCACTCCAGCCTGAACCTATGCCCGCACCATGAAGTTATTTGCTCCGGAGGACTGAATTCCAAAGCTAACTTTTCAGATATTTATTTGCTAATTTTTTTTACAAACTTGAGAAATGAAGAGAGGTATCATTATTTTCCACTTCCCAGTTACACAATAGTTTGCATTAATTTGTCACATAAAACCACAGTAAAATGCATTAAGGTTTGTGATTGTAACCTTGATTTGTTTGAGGTTTCAAATAAAAACTCAGAGGTATTTGAACCTGCATAATTGAAGTGTCTTGTACTTACAAGCAAAATATTGAAGTCTACATTTTTGATGTGAAAAATCAAGGTAAGGAGTATCATTTAAACATAAATCAATAAAACAACCTTACTTTTTGAACCAAAGGTTTACAACTTTTTGACAATATAAATAATTAATAATGTTAGCAATAATTGTTAACATTCTGTCCACACTTCAGACCCTGATAGTAACAAAAGTAGCTTTAAATATTTCCCAGACTTTGCAAGACTGCATTTAAATAAAAACTTTGACAGGTTAACGTTAAAGGTGGTTACATAACATCTACACTTACTGTATCTAATCTCCAGTTTTGTTTGTCTTACTTTGTTTCAGATACTAGTAGCAGCTTATCTAGAGACTGCCAAAGTACCTACTATGTCATACCACAGAGGAGCTACAGGAACTCCAGAGAAAATGCCTACACAATAGGCTTCTCCCCCATCCCTGTTTTCAACAATCCTCACAGCATTAGAAAGGACTGTGGATACAAAACAAACCAGCCAAAACCAAGAAGCAACATGCAGACTTTTTCCAGATCTGGGACTCTTCCTTCCTACTTCCCCCAGCAGCCGCATGAAACTGATGCAGGAGGGGCCACGTTCCACCAGGAGACTCCCAACATTGTAACAGTGGCTACAGAATCTGAAGTTGCAACTATCTTTTAATAAAATGTGCAGGTAATCTTATTTAGCCACACATTGTGGATGTACATGTGTAGAAGTTTGTATCATATTTTTAATTAACGACTGTACATATTTGTTTATGAGGAAAACGTGGGAGAATATTGGATATGGACTAATCAAGCTTTTCCTGGCTGATACTTATTATTGTGTGTCCGTGAATTGCCTGCTTTAATTTTGACAGGTCATTTTTTTCCCCTAATAATTATTACATATAAAAGAAAAGATTTGCTGCAAGTTATTGATAGAGGTAGTAATTATAAATCAAACAGGAAATGAAGGCTTTGCTAGCTTACCACAATTTATGTATCATTGCACACGTCCTTAAACTTTATCTAATTTCTCCAAGTACATGATGCTAATTTGAGGGTTATCGACCAAAATTGGTCAGACCTCATTGTATTGATTTATTTAATGAAGAGGGACAAACAAATATTTTTTTCAGTATTTAATTTGCTAATCACTGGTCATAGCCAATCAAAGAAAAATTGTCCAATTCCATCTCTCGAAGATTGGTTGGTGCACCTCTTTTGTGTATTTGCCTTTCATTATTTGAGTATATTGTTTCCTGTGGTGTCTACTGCTGTGTTTCTGTTCTTTTTTTGTCAAATAAAACTTCTGAATTAATACAAAATGCCAGTCAGATATTTATTTATTTATTTTTTTTAATACAACAATGTGATTAAAATTAATGAAGCGTGACAAAGAATCATTTTAATTAAGGAACATTAGAATAAAAGATGAGAATCCCTCCCCTGCTTTAATTTTCTGTAAACATGCAAAACTCCTCCTCCAGTTTTAGATCTACATGATGAAAACTCCAGTCAGAGCTGATCAGATGTGCAATCCTATGCTCCCCTCCATTACCTGGGAGACCTGCTTTGAAGACTCCAAGGTTGCTCTGTTTGGTTTCTGGCATGCAAATGAGCAAAAAAAAAAAAAAAAGATCTGGTGCTCCTGAGGAAAAATAAGGTATAAAGCATTATACCGACAAAAAAAAATATCTTACTGGGGTGCTGTCAAATCAATGCATGTTCTTTAAAATAATTTCCATCACTATACACAACACAGCACCATGTATTAGGCTGTCTGACAAATTTCTGCCTGTCAGTTGTTGCTATGAGGGGTGAGCCTTTTAATGAATTCCTCTGCCTTTGCTGCGAAAATGAAAAAAAAAAAACTACCTATGTACAAAGTGAAATGTAATTTTTTATGCAACTCTTTGAATCCTTTGACACTTACAAGACACCTGCTTGCTGTGCTTTTACTATAAGCTTTCCCAGAGCTGGTTACTGTTTGCTGGTTTAATTCAAACTGTGAACATGCAGGGCAAGTGAAAACTGTTCCTGGTCCTAAATGATTTATCGACGAGACGCAGATGAGTTTGAAAATCTATATCCAACCCTGCCGGCAAGTAACACCCTGGATTCTGGACACTGGTTGTTTGTAGAGGTACACATTTAAAGAACATTGCTGTTATTTTTTTAGTTGAAAAGCTGGTGTTGTTTTTGTTTTCCCCTTCAAACACAGAATAAAGGGTTCTGGCACATTTCTCATGTCAAAACAGAATACTTAGTTATACACAAATGTCCAGAGTTTCAAATACTTTTAAAATACATGTATGAGTGTAAATACAGAACCTGCAAAAAGACAGAGGCTGGCTGGTTAGAAATATGGATCTAACCAGATCAGAGAAACACCTAAATCTAATGCCATACTTTTCTATATTGCATATGAACAGTGCCAATATATAGCTGCAAATTTAGGACACTCAGTCTGGAAAAAACTGAAGGTTTGCAAATAAATTAAGCAAGAAAAAGATCAATTAAACATATCTCTCAGTCAGAGGACCATGCCCATGGGGAAGCTTGTGTTTCTTCACCAATAACTTCAAACAGACAAGCTTGCTTTAATATTGCTTTTATCAACGTTTTCAAAACTTGAGATATGCATTTCAAACACAATTAAATACCCGAAGACAATCATCTGTTCGTAAACAACCTTGTCATTGCATTGTTCTGTCCTCATTATTTTCAGTCAGTTTAAATGAGAGCTTGATTCATGAGAACAAAAAGGACAAGAGAAGAAAGCTGTTACAAATTACTAAACAGTCAGGTAAAGAAGAGTCTTCATGGGGAAATTAATAGATCTAAATCTTTGGAAAAAGGGGGGATATTAGAAAGCAGAACCATTTTTATTTTTTTCAGGGTTTTTTGTTCCCTTGAACAAAACGTGGGCTGTGAGCTGCCCTCATTTGCATGATCATAAATACTTGCTTTTTTTAAGCTTTTTGATAGCTGTGATAAAAGCTGGAATGGAGTGGATTAGACACCTTTTACATAACCGTGCAGCACCAAACAGAGTTCTCACATATTACAATGTTCCTCATGAATAAAACTAATTCCATATCTAAGCTGTCCTGACCACTCTTTCAGTGTTCAGAGCTTCCATTCGTCAGAGTCGCCACAGTTTTGAAAATTGCTAAGATATTAACTTGAGGATTCAAGGCCATGAAGTACAAAAAGGCAAGCAATACGGAAGAAGGTCATATTTGTGCTCCTGGTGATGTTCACGGCCCTGACAGATAGCCAATTGTACACAGAGGGAAAATGCATTTATCAATCAATACAATATGGCTCCCTCTGTCATTGCTTTATATTCTTCTTGTAGGTCAAACAAGTTGTGCACTGACCTGACAATTTATGCCACAAGGTATATTCATTTGCACAGTTTGGGGTGAAATGTGTGTCTGCTTTATTTTTAAATTGACTTTCTATCAGTGTCCAGAAGCAGATATCATGAAACATTTCAAACCTCCACAGCTTACAGTGTAAAATAAAATTATTAAAGCCCTATGAACTTTTTCAGAGTTTATCATGTTACAACCACAAACTTCAATGTATCTTAACAGGCAGTATTACGTGAAGTTGACTTTTTTTGAGCTTTTTGTCATCTTATAGTGTTATTCCCTCATCAAAAACATGTGTGGAGTGTTGCTCTGATTTTTTTCATGCATGTTTGAGGAATCCTTGAATCTCCCCTGGTAGCTATGTAGGGTTGCCTAAACACTTGCTCTGACAAAGTGCCACTTTTTTCCCCAAAGCTCCTCCTCTTCCTCACAGAGTACCACCCAACGCCTTCTGCACTCAGCTCCACCAGACTAGCGGCAGCAGCAGTTGATAAATACCTGTTGGAACTGAGCATCTGCTGAGCTTATAATACAAACTATTTCTCAGTCCAACAATTCTACGGGTTGCAAATGACATAATGGAGGAACATTGTTGTGGTGACATGCTACATGAAAAAAGTAGGAGCTTCTTACAAAGACTGAGGTACATTTCAAGGCATCAGATCACAAAGTCAAATGTCTTGTTTTATACATATAGAATTTTTATAAGGGAAGGTAACATAGATGCTTGAGTGTGCTATAAAATAACACTATGTGCCTGGAAAGTATAAGGATTTTAAAATTGTGAGCCGGAAAGAAATGGGTACATGAATCCATGATACAAATTTTAAAAAGTGAAGCATTTTGTGCATATTTGTCTCCTTTACTTTGACACCTGTAGGTAAGCAAAGCTGGTAGCATCATGGTTAGGGGATGTTTTTCTTCAGAAGAGACTGGAAAGCTGGTTAGAGTGAAAGGGAACGTGGTGCGAGCCATACACAGGGCGTGTCTAGACTTGATTAAAAACAATCTCCACGTGTGGAGTTTCCAGAGTTACACTGATTTAGATCAAAGCATATTTAGATGTTTCAAAGGCTCAGTCAAGTATAGACATAAACAAACTGGGAAGTTGTGATAAAACTTACAAACTGATTTCAATGGAAGCGCTCCATCCAGTTTGAATTATCTATTCTATTTTGAAAAGAAGAATAGTCAAAACATTAAGTCTCTAGATGTGCAGTGTTGGGGAGTACATGCCATAAAAATGGTCCAGTTGTAATTGGACCTAAGGGTTGCATTACAAATATGACTCATATTTTTATTTTGAAAAAAAAAAAGTTAAGAAAAAGTTATTGTTCTTTAAAATAAATACTAACAAATAACAGTGTCAATCTATCACAAAACATTTCCACAAAATATGTAGCTAAATATACACATATTAACATTTGTGGAAGTGCAGGTAGAACATATGAAAACATTCAAGGTGTATAATTACTTTTGCAAGTCTCCATTGAACTGCTTCTAATTTCAACAGCTACTCCATTAACGAATGAGTCAGATCTGCCTACTGCATCTCTTCTGCACATGTGGTGTTAAGTTGATTTTTGAAAAATAGCAAAATATACGACTGCGATTACGTTGTTATGGCCTTTTAGCATATCGGCTTTGGAACAAACTCTCCCGCATGTAAAAGACGGACTGTGAATTGATGGCATGTGGCGCTTCAGGCCCGCTCCAGACTGCACCATGTTTTGTACTTCTCGCACCTCGTCTTCATCTTTGTCTGAGCTGCCAAGTGTGAATATTGACTTTTGGATGCGTTGGATTGTGTGGCTTACGCTGAAGAATAGCAGCATTTGTTTTTTACTTGACAGTTTGTCTTGAAGCTGAGGCTTTGTTTATGCTCATTTACCATTAAGATGTCAGCTGTGTCATTATTCCTAGGTTTGAAGAGAACGAGTTTGCTCGTGCCGGTGGTGTCTGCCGGTTTAAACTTGAGAGACACAGTGTGGGTTTGGACACGGGCAAAAGCAACAATTTTCACTTAATCATAGGATGTTATCAGAAGGTTTCTGTCATCCCACTGTAATTTTCTTCTGTGAATACAGTATGCCACAGAGGGAACATGTCCCACATCTGGTGTTTTATTTCAGTCTTCTGTTGTTTTATCATATTCTTAAGGATGTGGGAATTCAAAGGAGTTTATAGACATCACTTTGGATTTGAAGCCTAATCCTCTACAAGCACCAACCTGAAGGAAGTCCACCACAGACATTAAAGAGTAAAAAGAGTGTGTCATCTTTTGAAACATGCATGTTTGTTATTTTGCTGAAAGTTGTCAGAAGAGAATTATTCTGCCTGTATTTGTGTAGTCTGAACATGGATCAAGCCAATCTTTAGAGTTTTTCTGAGGCTGTTCCTCACTTTCAAACAAATTTACTTTATCTAAGAAAACTGCCTGCTGGCTACAGCGCTACATTAAACGGACAAACACCAGAGTGGATTCAATCATTCCTCATCTACCTTTCAACAGCAGAGCAAAGGCAAGCATATTTCCTCAACCTTGGATGATGTGCAATTTTCAAAACGTCACAAATCAACAGAACGTGCCATCGTTTTGAGATCTCTTGAATCATTCAAGTAAAATAATTCAATATTTATATTCTAATCTGATAATCCTATTTTCACTCTATGAATAGAAGCTGTTTTAAAAGAGCATTGTTTTCAGTGGTGTTTCAGAACTACGGTCCAAATGGGACATAAGAGACGTAACCCTCTCCTCTAACCGGAGGCCTTGCTTCTTTAATAGAAAAAACACTTTTTGCTCTAAAAGTGTAAAAAGACTATACTATAAATTAAACTTAAGATGGTTGGATAAGCAAAGGCTGAAGAAAATTTTGATGACCAGCAATTGCTGGCTGTTCCTATTCCAAATGTGAAACAGTGTAAGGAGACACTTCATTCCAATCTTAATTGTCAACATACTCACGTTTCTGCAAAACCTACATAATCTCAATACAAAACACTCTACAACAGTATTAGAGCTTCACAATATTTTGAACCACAATCCTCAGCACAATACCAATGCATATGTGCCACATTGTTATGACCAAAGGTGGCTTGGTTGCAATATATGACAGACTAACCTATGTTAAAGACCATTGATCCATGTTTTATATCTTAAAATGTATCTGTTCAGTTGGATAGACCTTCAGTTCTCTTGATCCATTCACCTGAAGGAGATTCTTCACTGATGCTAAGGCTGGTGTAGAGGGTTGCAACACTCCCTTGATGAGGACAAAAGAGAAAAGTGCAGAAAAAACAGTCTTGAAACAGCAATGTTTTACAATGATGCAATTGAATGTTTTCCTAATTTAGGTCCTATTCAGTATAGTAGAAATATTGTCAGGGCATTTATTGATATTCCGAACAGTAAGCATGACTTTAGGTCTTTTAGGGCTGTAACAATTCAGTTAATGATTTTAGTACCTCTTTAATTCAAATTTCTTGTGGCAATTTATCTGCCTTGAAGCTTTGTTAAATTATGTTTTACTGTTTAGCACCTTGTGTGTGTAATTATTTGTGTTGCGCATTCCGCCAGTGAGTCGGTGACTACTGCTACATGTTTTCAGCATAACGTCCTGCATAGGGCCAAAACCCTCTTTCTGGAAAAGCACAATTCCAACACGCCTGGATGATCTTGTCTCCTGTGTTTTGACTTGATGTCCCCTATCACTGGCTGCATATCCCAAGCAATGAGATTTTCTGAAGCAACTATATGCTCCCTGTCCTCTGGATTAGACATGACAAGTACTCAGATTGTGATCACAGGAGGCTGCTTTTATTTTACTGCAGCCTCCGTAGGTGTTGGACAAACTATTTTGCAGTGGAAATATGGAACACAGACTTAAAGAATAGACTTAAAGAATAGACTAAAACATTATTTTTCATCTGTTTGCTTGTAAACTGCAGCTTGAAATTAACCCCTTTGGCTAAATCCTCTTGTAGTTATGGCTCAGTGGTGGAAGCATATATCACACCACATTTTTAGATGCTTATGATAAAGTCGATCTACGACTGAAGTTCCATAATTTCTGAGGGAATCGTGACGCAGTTCAGCTTCAATTCCCCAACCCACCATTTTTGTCACCATTTCCCTCTGTCTCCAGAACAAGCGTATATGGTATGCATGGGTCAGAGTTGGTGTGAGAGATCAAGCTTGTTTATTATAGATCACAATCTTTGTGTGGGAAGGGAAGTATGCCAGTTTCAGGACTTGTTTTGTACCAGCATCATAAATAAGACCCCTGGGCTTTGTGACCAGTGGACATGTTGCACTTCATTGGTTTTTTAAGGAATCTGCACAGAATTTTGCTATCTATCTATCTATCTATCTATCTATCTATCTATCTATCTATCTGTCTGTCTGTCTGTCTGTCTGTCTGTCTGTCTGTCTGTCTGTCTGTCTGTCTGTCTGTCTGTCTGTCTGT
>CAEGAE010079491.1:0-10636 GCA_903067095.1 Girardinus metallicus | reverse complement strand
AGGTGGTGACTTTTATTTTGGCCAGGCAGTGTATATATATATATACACTGCCTGGCCAAAATAAAAGTCACCACCTGGATTTAACTAAGCAAATTGGTACAAGCCTCCTATTGGATAAGTACTGCATACGCGATTATCTTTCAGCTGGCAACAAGTTATTTAACCCCAGCTGATGCAATGAGTAACTCCTCATTTCTTAAGCAACCATGGCAAAAAACACATCCTGTGGTCGTGGAAAAGACGTTAGTCTGTTTAAGAAGGGTCAAATCATTGGCATGCATCAAGCAGAGAAAACATCTAAGGAGATTGCAGAAACTATTAGCACTGGGTTAAGAACTGTCCAACGCATCATTAAAAACTGGAAGGATGGTGGGGAACCATCGTCTTCCAGGAAGAAATGTGGTCGGAAAAAAATTCTGAATGATCGTGATCGACGATTACTTAAACGTTTGATCAAATCAAATCGAAGAAAATGGCTGGACAGGAAGATACAAGATGCCACAGAATCTTGTGGTATCTTGATTCTGTGCGTTTGTATTCCACGCAGAATAATCTGCGTGGAATACAAACTGGAGACCACTGGATTAAAGTGGGAATTCCCTTCCAACGTGGTGGAAAATGGCCGAGCCAAGATCCTGCAGAACTTCCAGATACAAATTAGCAAAATGGTAATGGCCAATCAATCGGGCATTTTGATTACTGAAAAGCAGAAGAGAACAGCCAATCTGATCCATGTGGCCATCACAAGCAATGCAAATATTAGGAAAATAAGAGAGCAGAGAAATAACAAGGGCTCAGCCCTAAAGAAAGCTTGGCACCTGAAAGCAACTGTAGAGAACTAGGGGCAGTGACCCCCACACAATAGAAAAAAAGTTCTAAAATATGCCTGAAGAAACAGAGATGTCAGTCCAGAAGAGTGTAGTCCTAGAAACACAAAACATATTACAAAGAGCCCTGAAGCTCCCAGGACTCTGGTAGAAGACCCAAGCTTAAGATGAACAGCTACCCACCCAACATGGTGGAACCAGGGATGGGCGAGAGAAGAGCTATTTATGATGCGTTCAACACTTAACATACTTGGCAGGTTTGCTTTGCTTTGGGATTATGTACAATGGCCAAACTCATACAAAACTGTCCTTTTAATAAACTGAAGCTCAATTCTCTTTCTTCTCTTTCTGTTTTCTTGCCCCTGAGGGACCCAACATTTAGTGAAACAATTTCTCTTTGTGGAACATCCAAATAATAAGGTCAGTTAAACAGTCCATCACTATTTACCAAGCTCACTTTTACTGCAGTTAAAAGACTCACTAATACAGCATCTAGATCAATTACTCCATGTTCCTGTATGTGTCAGCTAAGACATGTAAACTGACTAGAACGTAATGACAAAAAGATAACATTTGAGAATACACGATGAATGAATACATAACTAAGAGTTAGAGAAAAACCAAACCAAGTTTTAAGCAAGAGAAATGTCCATAGCCTCTTACCTCTTACATCCTCATCCTCAATGGTAGTGTTGGCACTCTCGCTGGACTCCTGTAAAAAGCACAAATATGAACATATGTTCTTCATATATGCTGATGGTCAGAGTTCTGTGATATCCAATTCGTACTAATTGCACCAGCATTGAGAAATATTGTTAACATTTGACACGCAATAAATGATAGGACAGTTTAAACTTAACCTACACTTGACATTTCTCATTTTTGTCAAGTTCAGTTTTCTCTTCCAAACAAGTCTGCTTTACGTTGAGTTTGTGTGATGTTTCCAGAACATGGTGAAGCTTAGGCTGTCCAAATCCAATCCAAAATATCAGCGTTGGAATCTATAATGAAACTGAACTTCTGATACCCCTTTATGGTGTGCTATATCAGAATTGCCATATAAAATGTATATATTTGAAAAATTTAAATTGACATTTGTGACTGTATACAAAGTAGACGAGCAAATATTGCAGTAGGCATATTGCGAGGGAATGCAAAAATTCCTATTTATTAATGAGTCATATCAAACTACAGTCCATCTGCTAATGTTAGCCTAGCCTATCAATCCCATATAAACATGGGACTGATGTTCATGACTATGTGAAGCATCGGACTGGAACTGCCTTTTCCTCAATGACTGACCAGTATGATAAAACAAATCCAGCACTGATCAGGACATCATAAGACTACTGTACAGCACTTTGGTACAGTTAATAGTCGTGCTTCGTAAATAGATTGACATTGACATCTATAGTTTAGTTTCATAAATTTTTTTCATGCAAGACATTGACATGTAAATAGAGAAATGTGAATCAAACAGTAAGTAATGGGTGTTTTCAACCAGTTTTCTTAAAACAAGGTGTACTGAAGAGTTCATAGTAGTTGAATGTTTGACTAAATGTAATAAAGTTAGTTAAAAAACATGAAAAGAAAATTGTATCACCTGTTCAAGCATGTACATTAGGTGGTTTTAATACAGTAAAAAATAAAAGATGATTTTATTAATCTACTAATAGATGTGATATGTGTCGAGCTTTTATTTGGTATAGTCACTCAACACTCATACTATGCACAACAACATGTAATGTATACTACACTATGACCTAGCACGCCATCAGATAGCGGCATAGCACAAAGCTTGAAAACAAGCATGCATGTGTTCCCACAATGTCAGTTTATGACTTAATGAATTATACATGATGACACTGATCCAAACGTCTGCACAAGCTCACGATCGACACATGGTAGATGTGCTTGTGCTGACCTGAAAGGGATTTGAACAGGAACAGTTTGGTATTCATGCCGTTGCATGGTTCCCATGTTGTTCCAAGCATGCATAATCCTTTTGTCTCAACACTATAAGACTGATGTCATAATGATACAGCTTTATATAGTTTAAACACACTGAAATGGGAAGCGAGAATCATTCTGTGATTTAGACAATAAAATGAATGAATGAATTATTTTGGAAATACAATCCATTTTATAATTGAAAAAAAAAACATGCAACAGTTTTGCGTGCAGACATTACTTTCTCACATAATGTGAAGTTTTCACAAACAACAGAACACAAAAGCAACACTAAAGCTTGGCTCTAAGCAGCAGGGCAGTAGTAAACTACAGCTTCCGATCAGCTGGATACCTTGTTTCCATCAGCTGGATTGTGGATAACAGTGGTTTGAGGCTCCTATTTTGAAAAGACCCACAGCAGGACAAAAGCAGCAGGTTGGTGCAAAGTGACAGTGTTAGGAGGCAATATTAATATACAGATGTGATGGCAGGCAAAGAGATAGATATGAAAAAGAAAATAATGCAAAGAAAAAGCAGATTTACAACAGCAGCAGAACTGATAGATGGAACCATGTGAGAGTAGAAACTGGAGAACATCAATCAGTTTCACCTCACGTTTAATTAGCTTGTACTACTAAACATGATTTGAAACAAGGAAATCACAGTAGAATATCTGTTAACACTCATCACATGAGGCATTCAACAGCAAACTAACAGTCCACCACACACAACTTTACAAACATGTCACTTCAAACTTAGAAAGGTCATACAGATGACAAAAGGAGAACCCGGTGGCGGTCCAGTCCATCGTACTGCAGAACTACTTCCTGTTCATTGTGGCTGCATTTTCATACCACACCTGGGACAAAATAGCCGCACACAAAGCTGGGTGGTCTTCATTATGTGCTTTGTTGAACGTTGTTGGCCTAGCTTAAGACATCACCAGCTGACCACTTTTAGGTGCATCGGAGTACCATGCATTCAGGCTCACTATGCCTGAAAACCGTCAGCCAGATCAGCATCTAAACTTTCTGTTCCAGAAGACGTTCAGACCCATCATGACATTATATACTGTAACTGACTTGAAACATGCTGATTATTTCAGCAGATTACTGCAGAGAGTATTCTTAGATGTCTCAATTGGACCTCATTATTTCTCGAGGTAAGGTGCTGATACAGACATGTAAAGGATGTTCAAAAGCCAACTCTGAGTGGACTTAGGGGTAGAAAAGCAACAGATTCAGACTAAGCCACCATACTGTTCTATGCTACAGTTCTAAGCTGAACGAATAATTGTAGATGAATGCATCCATCATCAACAGCAACCTAGACTGCAGGTGTTCTGATTGTGTTTACAGTCTGACTGACAGAAGACCTTTTTCAAGATTCTAACAAATTACAAGCAAGCCTCCCATCCTGAAGCACAACAATGACCAACCATGATCCTGTTGCCTTGGGATGTAAGGAAAGATGCATCCCAAGAAAGCATCTTTCCTTGGGATGCTTTTAGTACTAGATCCTGACCACTGCAGACTGGGACCATCCAAGAGGATCTTCACCTCTGTTGGACGTTTTTGTGTCATACACTTTATCATTGGTCGAAACCAATGTGTTTCGACCCTTATAGCAGTAGACCAGCTGGATATTTGTTAAAGGACACTTGAGGACTGTTCTTTGGCCACCCATTCAAGAACAGTCAAGGGAGTTTAGACAAGGGTTCATCTTTGCAGCTTTAAGGTTGACATGTTGGTTAAAAATGCCCAAATTCATGGCTTGAATTTGGGCATTCATTCTTTCTTCTTTCATTCTATGGCTTTCTTTTTACAGTACAGAATGTTAAGTACCCCATAAATTGTTAAGTGACAACACCTAAAGATACTCAAGACTTTTCACTTCAGATATTGGTGGTCAAAGCAATCTGACTGGCTGTTGTAAGAATGGTACATGGGAACTCAATAAGGGTTAGGATCATTCATTCTTTGCAAGGCAGAATAATGTGCATATACTACATTTAGACAAGTGGTCTCCAAAGCTGGATCTACTGACCTGCAAGTTTTAGTTGTATCCCTGCTTCAACACCTCAGTCAAATTATTGAATTACCTCTTGAACATGCCATCAAGTTTGGCAAAGGCCTGGTAACGACTCACTCATCTGATTTGTCTAAGATGAGGCAGGGATGCAACTAAAACCTGCAGGACAAAATATGTCGAGGACGAGGGTTAAAGACCCTTGATTTAGACAAAAATCAAATGACCACTAGGGCTGCATAATGTATTGCAAATGTATTATTACTGTGACATTACTGAATGGAATATGCCTCCTATTAGGAAGAGCCTAGACTGCTTTAAGTATCAGCTAACTATTGAAGTAGCATGCATTCTAGATGGCTTTTTATTTGGTGGCAAATAAAAAAGCTTTAGAAGACATGAACCAAAATTTTCTTCACTTAAATCCAAATAAAACTGGAGTTATATTGATTTTTACAAAACAGCCTTATTAGTAAACCTGATAAAATTCTTGGTTGCCTTGCTCCTTTTCATCAGTCTTCTGTTAGGAATCTTGGTGTCATTTTTGACACTTGTCATAATTTGGAGAAGCAAATTACAGCATCTCTAAATGATTCAAAATGCTGCAACTAGACTCCTAACTGGGACCCGGAAACGAGAGCATGTAACTAGTTTCTCTGCATTGGCTGCCAGTTTCTTATTGGATTGATTTTTAAAGCTCTAAATGGTTTAGCTCCACCTTATCTTCAAGACCTTCTTCACGATTTTTAGCATTTCCATAAGCCCTGACTTTGTAATTTACTTGTCCTGTGTTTCAATTTGTGTTTTTACTTTTATGTGTTTTTATTGGTATTTTAATCAATACTGTATAGCACTTTGGTGTAGTTAATATCTGCTTTTCAAGTGCTTTATAAATAAATTGACATTGAATTTTATTATTTCCAGCATATGGATAGTCTACTTACAACCTGGGTTATGAGTTTAGTATGAACACAAAGGCACCAAGTTTTGTAAATTATTTCAAGTCATTTACTTATCGCAAGTCATATCAAATTCCCCAAACCCTAAAAACCCTAACCCAGCATCAACAACAATGAAGCCAATGTACAGCAATGTAACAAAGTGCGGCGGAGTATTTGGGTGGTCCACGTCGCACATAATGAAACTGCTAAAATGAAGAGACGAGCATGAATCAAAAGTAGTCAGAACACAGAGGACTGGTGTTATGGTGGACTGGAACAGTCAACAGCCATGCAGCAACCGAGGCAGAAAGGCAGGCAGACAGTGTACCAGAGCAGGAGAGGGGACAGGCTCTTTGGTGCTGGTGACCACATTAGCCTTGTTGTTGATCTGGAGGACAGTGGACAGAAAGACAGGCAGGACAGGGCAGAGGTGATAAGGCTTAATGTCCAAACATTCACTGCTGTAGAAGAAAGAAAGGGAGGAAGGAAAGAAAGGAAGAGTGGGATATTGTGTTTGTACTGGAAACTGACAGTCAGATCAGGCAACCCTCGTGAACTGTCTTCACTTTCTTCAAAATAAGAGCATGGGCGTCTAACTACTTGAAGAATTCTTAGCAGCCAATAACAAAAAACTTCAACACAGATGTTTAACTTTATCCAACTGAAAAGTTTCAAAACAGCAAAGAAAATTAGTGCTGATAAAACTGACGGGGGAAGTTTTATTTAGGAGGAGCCTAGTGTGCTCAATGTCTTGAAAGTGATCAAAAGTGGTAAACAAGAAATGAGCTCCACTATTAGGATAAGTTTAAAGAAGACCATCTACAACAAGATGTTTTTTTAATTGAGCTCACTGCACAAGGAAAAATAACAAGGCTGCAGTTCTGATTGGACAAAGAGAAGCTCTGCTGGCTCATCACGATCCTAAAAGGGTGAACTCAAGTCTGGTTTAGAAGCAGCTGTGTGAGTAAAACACAGTATCTCAGCATGAGTGGAGGGTTTTCCTTTCCTGTCAGGACAGCAGAGAGAACGCCAACAGAAATGAAGACGTCAATCATCAGTTCTTCATTCCCAGATGTCTTCCTCAGTGCTCACTGTAGATGCTTTTCCTTTGCTGACACACAGTGACCATGTGGAGTCAAATCTTTAATGGGAAAAGGTTTCACAGCCACTCAGACAGATTTAACCAAGGAAACCCGAATGTCCATTTCATTAACACCGTCGTAAAAATATCAGAGCCAAACAATAGTGAATGAGTGCTAAGGGTTAAGTGTGAGACGGAGAGGGAGGGCACTTACTTTGACGCCATCTGTTTTTTTGTTCAGCAGGCTCTTGGCTGTTGTGAAGACAAAAATAACAATATGAGAAAATCGGCGACCAGCTGGAATTAATAATCACACACTAGCATCAACATACGCACACACACATTCACGCAAAGTCTGTTCAACGTTGGCCAATTACAGTCTGCATCAGGGTGGGTACCCTGCCACACTTGGAAAAAGGGGAAAAAATGCAGATTGAGTTCAGGATTCCCCCCAGTATAAGTCTGGCGAGCCGCTAAGCTTTGCTTGTTTTACAAAAAAAAAAAAAATAGTTTAACATTTTTTATTTGTTATACACCAGTAGCCCTGAACTGCAGGGTCTTTGCTGCATTGAGCATTTCACCAGCAGAATCAGAACAGAATCATCCCTGATGAAGGGTTTATATAGCTGATGCATCGAACAAGGCATGAAGCAGGCAGCGCAGATATCACACCGCTGGCGTCTGTGCGCATTGGTCGTCTAGCACACTAAAGCTGCTGAATCTCTCAAATTTACCTCATCACAGTTTGCACCTGACTTCTCACTCAAACTGGAAAGGTGTTCTTGGAGAAAAACTTCACCTGCATCACTATTCATATTTCACCCCCTGTGAAGAATCATTTTTCAAGCTATGAGTCAAGTTTAAACGTTACAGCATTTGTTCTTCTTGCGCAGCACAATGTGAACTGCATAGTCACGTTTTATGCATTGAGCATGTTGTGAGAATGATATATATTTGTGAACAAACAATTAAGTATGGGTGTGTGTTTACATCTCAACACACTGGCTCGACGTCTGCACTCAAAGTTTATGTATGTGTTCCTCGATGGAACGGGCGTTAGTGTGTCGTAGTCACGCGGCATGCCGTTTTTAATGTTGATTTTCTTTTTTTATGTCATCACAATTCCTCAAACTGCACCATGTCAAACGCTTTTTCTGCTTCCTGTTAGGCAGATTCTAGCACATGTGCAAAAAATTGCTATTTATTTTAATAGTACGTTTTTTGTTTGTCGTTCTTAAGACTATAGTTGCGTGCTTAAGCATAGTCAACATCATCTTCCAGTAACATATAATTACCCAGTAATATTTTTACCTTTCCGTCAATGTAGCATTGTTTAATACAAAAACATGGTGGCCCACCGGTGGAGCGCCCTGGCTCTCCAAACGACGGGCTTAGCAAGTTTTCTGGGGGAAACCCTGGAGTTCAAACCAAACTTACAGAATCATCAGTCTGGAACATTCATGATTCATCCGATGAGACTGTTAGAATCTGCTGTATTCAGCTCGTCAGTTTTTATCCCAGCTTTCAGTAATCTACTGATATCTCATCTCAATCATACCAGGAACAGAACATGCATTTATTAAGGAGCTGGAATCATGAAAGCCAATTTCTAGTTTATGTTGCCAATCAATGACCACCTATTCTTTAGTTAACATGCATAGACAGACGGAGACATGGAGCAGATAATTAGAAGTCGCAGTGAGGGCACAGCAGGGGCAAAGGTCATCTGTGCATCCTTTACAAAAAACAGGAGGTTACCATAGACTTGTCCATTTTAAGAATTGAATATGGACAATTCTTTTCGCTGCGGAGTGGCAACAGATTTTCTCAAGCCATGGAAGAAGAGCATTTTTTGTGTGTCAAATCACAGTGTAAAAATGTGTTAGATAACATAGTTGGTTCAGGCCCAAACAGAAGTATTAGTTGTACTAAAAAGTGTTACACCAACAATGCTAAAGGACCAACTTTAATTTAAATTATATCTGGTCTTGAAGGACTATAACCCTCCAGCTCCAATTTAATTTTGACATAACAATTTACATGTTCTATAATGTCCTTAGAGATACTGTGCTTATGTTTGTGTCTTGTTCTCTACTGTCTGTCTTTTATTTTGCTCATTTATGTTTCTTTTTTGAAATAAAGTTATTTCATTGTATGGGAAAATAAGAGAGATTTCATCCACTTGAAAATAAGAGAATGAACATAAATGTCCATCTACTTAACAGTCAATGACCAAAACAAAACTTTAACACAGCTTTCATTTCAATCTTCATTCAACTGAAAATTTACAAAACAGCCAAGTAAATTACCGCTTTAGAATTTATCCAGAGAAATTTATTTAGGGGGAGCTAAGTGAGCTATGCGCTTTCAAGTTAGCAAAAATGCTAATGCACTAACCGATAGGTTAAGTCTTATTAGCGCATTAGCATACCACTGGTACTGCCATAGAACAATGAAAGAGTAAAAGAACTGTAGAACATCAGGATTAGTTTAAAACAGAACATTTGACTGTTTTTGGTGCACTGTGGTTGGAACGGAGCAGACTGTGCACACCCACAGCAACAAAAACTATCATGAAAAAGATGGCACCAAATTTATGAGTAAAATTATAAGAACAGGAACAGTGAGAAAAGAGTTTTTAATCTACACAGTAGAGAGATTAAAACTGCTGCTGTGAGAAATCACTTATCTCTTTTTTATTCTTTTTCCCTGAATAAGTGGAATATTTCCACAGTAGGAACTTTTCCCTGAAACCAGGGAAATTTTTAGGACAATTATTATTCCCACTTCATTTCCCCTGTCTTTACCAGAGTAGAAATTTACCCCAGTAAAAGGTCAAAGTAAGGAGGCATTAAGAGTCAATTTTCTTCGTCTGCTAATAATCTGACTTTTTTCTAGATGGAAGTTTTATTGTTGCTGTCAGTGAGCATGGTTGCAAAATTTTGCAGATCTGAGAAAATGGGCCCTCTGTCTGTTTCATTTCTAATGAAACTGGTGTCAAATGTTAAAGTTTGCGGAGGTCCTCAAAGGTCAGTGACATCACTTCAATAAATGATTAAATCAACAATATTTTTGATGTTAACTGGAGGATTTGTTAGAGAAAAGTGTAACAAAAGACTTTTGTGTAACTTATATTATACTCATAAATACACGTAATATTTATACATATATATTTACATACGTATAAATGTTTTGGAATTTATTTGTATGTTCCAAATATTTCCACACTCATTTCTATCCAATGAACTAAAACACAGAAATTTAGATTTTAGTGGCATTTTTTATTGTTTTTCCCTCTTGATATGGCAAACAGAATGACTGTGCCACATGAAAGCCCTGTGGATTTACTCTAACAGACATGCCTCAGAACCACAGCAGTGCGAGTTGCAATACAGACTCTTACCTTCCAGATAAATGTTACCAGACAAGAGAAGAAGGGAAGAAAAGCAAAAGTCACTGCTAAGAAGATTGAACACAGTTATTTTGGCTACAGATCACAAATATTACATTCAAATTCACCTAATTTAGACATAAAAGACATATTTTAATATACATCTAAAATCTTTTTTTTTTTAAGTTACATGCTGCAGCTTTGAGCAGATGTTCTGTGTGAGAGTTCACTGCCAGGTGGAGGTTGAGCAGAGCTCCATATATGAAATATTACTACCAGTACCATGTAACGTTGGTTCAACAGTGAGAGCAGAACCAGCGTCTTCCACCGCCAGCTTCAAAACTTGAATTATTTTTCGGGTTATTTGTTTAGCTTTCTGACCATGATACTAACCTGGGTGAGTGTTGGTAGTTGAGCG
>CAEGAE010079487.1:0-27997 GCA_903067095.1 Girardinus metallicus | reverse complement strand
TAATTTTCTAAACTACAGAAAAGTAACTGTTAGAGAAGCTCAAATGTGAAAAATTGGACTGATGTTGATATGCGATATTAACACTGCTGTTATGTTAGATTTACCAGTGTTTTATTTTATCTTTTTTTGATCCGATTACCTGATTAATCGTAAGAATAATCTATAGATTATTCGATTACTGAAATATTCGTATACAACCAAACCCTAAGTCATTCATTCACCCAACTTTTTACCCAAACTAATCGTCCAAATGTATCTGCCTGCTTTAACTTCATATGTCCTCTCCACCTGTCCAGCCGACCGTCTCCCTCTTCCTCAAGCGCGCCATTCCATCCGCCCACATTTTGAGTCGCAGGAAATGTATTTCTGAGGATTTAACGGGTAGAAGAAAATGGCCGTCGTGTCTTTTTAAGATTTGAGAAAATATTGAGCGCAGAGCCAATCTCTCTTTTTCTATTATGGGCTGGCAGATCGGGATCACTGAACAAAAATAATTGAAATGTAATCCATTTTCCTCCACAAAGATCTCCCAGCCTTTTTTTCACGAGAGGAGAAAATTGAGCTTGATTTCTTTATTTCTCAAAGGCAGCCTTCGGCCTTTGAATTTTACTGCGAGTTATAGCCTGTTTTATCGCCTCTAATCCCATACTGTGGTACTTGCAAATTTATGAACGATTGAGATTTATTTATTTTTTTACTTTTTAACAATTTTATTGTCTTGCAAAGAGGTGATGTAAAAGCATCAGATTTTCCAGCCCAACAAATGAGGAAAAAACGTCTCTGCTTGTGATTATATGAGGAAAAGCTGCAAGGCTCATTACTTCATAAAATCCACTTTAAAGCTCTGGAATGCTCTTAGCGTTTCCCATAAGCTCTGCACATCATTTCCATTATTATAAAATCTCAAATTTAGCTGTTTTTAAGCTTTAACTGTATTGGTGGAGCCATGAAATGGTTAAAACATTTCATCTTTGAAATCAGTTTTACATGAACTGATTTTTGGAGCAACTTTTGTCTGTTTGTGGATGATGGAGTATTTTTTTTTTCTCTAAATATTTACGAGTTGTCGCTTGATCAGAATAACGTCACATAAAACCATCTTCACCGTTATTTTAAAGGGAGGATTCTGGGAATTGTATTACTTCACTCAGCGTTTCTTCTTGTAAAGCTGTTTTTAAACTTTCTTTCTTGAAGAGAAAAGGAGAAACCCACATTATTGTTTACTGCACGTCCATTTTCAGTTACTCCATGTTCTGGTAAACGTTCATCTGATGCTTTGTCCCCTTGTGTTCCCCAGTTCCTCCAGCCTACAGACAGTCCTCTCTTTGCAGGCCATTAAGCAGCCTTTTAAACTCAGAAGAGAAATTTATTGTAGCTCTTTTACTGAAGTCCTTGGAAATCTCATTTCATGCCTTGATACACTTTACTGGGAAGGACCAGAATCTGATATGTTGCTGTTCGTCTTACACCTGACTGTTATTAATTTAACACTCCTGAATCTGCATTTAACTTCAGATTAACCTTCTATTATACAAGAGCATGTGCTATGATAATCATGTCTTAGTTTTGATACTTTTCCTTAACTTAAAATACCGAAGTTTAAATTTTGTAATGTGTTTTTTAGATTTATTTACTGAAATTGATGTTGTATATAAACCTCTACAACCTTTGGTTGTAGAGGTTTATAGGGCAGCATCTGGGTTCAACTCAGATGCTGCACATCTGAGTTGAACCCAGATGTGCAGCATGGAGTGGCGTGCAGTATGCTACACACAGATTCATCATTATTTGTGTCCTGTTCTTCCTGATCCAGAGTCCTGTGCTCAGGATGGCTGAAGGAGACACCATCTACGACTACTGCTGGTTCCCGAAGATGAACTCGTTGGAGCCAGACACGTGTTTGTGAGTTGAAGCTGATATTTTCCTGCCTTACTTGAGCTAGTCTCTCCTAGCAGTTGGATATAAAACATATGAACACATATTTAATGCTTTTAATTTGACCACCTCCTTCTCACCTCTGTCTCTTGGTGTTCCTCAAAGTTGTTTGTTTGGTCCTCTATTTTTCTTATCCTCCATATTCTCCCTATCAGGCTCTATACCTTCTACATCCAGATCGACCAAATCCATAACGCCAATTGTTCTCCAACTTAACCACAATAAAACTGGCGTATTAATGACCAACATGCCAGATTAAGGATCCAGAACAACATAAAAAGCTTCAATGACTTCAGTTAAGGTCAATATTCATGGTTCAACGATGAAAAAGAGAGAGTGGGCTGAAATGGCATCGGCTCCATTGGCAAAATCACTGCTAATCTGAAATAATTCAAAGGCTTGTTACAGATTTGTCAAATATAATTTATAAGATCTTGATGGTAAAAGAGTAAAATAGTCAAAGTAGGACTTAAATCTGATTGAGATGCTGTTGCTTGATCTTGAACAGACCAATGTGGCTGGATTGGAACATTTAATGAAATGTTGGGTAAAAACGACTCATTCCTGGTTATCACAATTAGTTGCTGCCATCAGTCCAAGTTTATTTGGATTATATAATCTTTTAAAACAGATTTTTGTATTTACTCAAGTTATCTTCGACATTAAAATAGTTTTGTCTGAAACATTTAATAGTGAAGGAATAAAAAGGAGAAACAGTCTTGCAAATTGGGATTAACGTGAGTGTGTTTCAGCCGTCTGTAGTTAAACTGAATGACGGTTCATTTTCTGAAAGATCCTCTTTGATCTTCAGGATGTTTGCGCTCTTTACGGGAGCCGCTTGCGATGTCGGGGAAATAAAAGCCGCGAAAGCGTTCTGATGTCGCTCATTACCAGTAAAGTGTTGGCCCTCTTCCTGCCTCCTTTGAGGCCGGTGACGAGTTTTAAATGCGGTCCGGTTCATGAGAAAGCACTCCGGAGCCCGAACGACAGCTTATGGCGAGATGAGGATCCCGTTTTCATCTTCCTCTTCTCGTAATTGTGACATCACCGCGTGTGGGGTTCAGCGCCAGCAGCAACACCCAGGCTTCCGCCTCAGAAATGGCGACGGGACCTTCGAGGGCAGAGCTAACGAGCCAGGGTCAAGCTCCTGGCAGCGTTCCCCTCGTCTCCTCCTCCACCCCGTCCCTCAGCTCGCATCGCCTCTCGGTAACAAACCTCCACCCTGCGGCAGCTCCCTCTGATCACACCCGAGCTCTGACACCGCTCCATGATGGCCGCCCTCACAGATAGAGGGGAGATGCAGAGATGAAAGCCGCGTAAACAGGAGGATGATGAACAAACGTCTCATGCGGCCAGGGAATCGCCAGAGAGCGGAGTGTGTTTATGCCAGGATGGAGCAGGAAGCAGATCACCTCCACCTTCGCTTCAGATGAAATATTATTAAAGGAGAAACAAATGTAGCCGCTCCTTGAACAGAGCGCTGCGTGTTTCAGATCCCCCCCCTCCTGCGTAGAGGGACTAAGGGTCGTCGTTACGGCGCTCGCTTCCAGGCATCGCTCCAAGCTAGCAGCGGTCTAGCATTATAATTGGGCATTTCCCAGCTCACGGGGGCCATAACGGAGCGACGCAGCAGAGGCTGGGGCTAATTTCCTTTTGTCTGACCGAGCCGCCGTTACCGCCGCCGCCACGGCATTTCAGCATTTGTTCAGGACTCGATAATTAAACTTAAAAAGGCCAGGTTCGCACCGACTCCGGCCTGATTTGAATCGGTGCGACTCGTCTCTATAATGAGGCTTGGCGCGGGTGCTGAGTGTTTGTTTTCAGGCATTGATATGCTCAGGCAGGTGTGCAGCAGCTGATGTTGGAAACGACAGCAGGAATCAGTCAGAAAATCCTGTTTTGCAAACACGAAAAAGATTTCAAAGCTCGCAGACAGCCTGTTTGGTTTAATATTTTTACACATTCAGCATTTTTTTCCCCTAGAGTAAAGGCATTCTTTTTTTCTCTCTGCTTATTGGTATCTTTCCAGAAAAATGCCTCGAGCTGCAGTTAAGATTTATTATTAGGAGTCCTTGGTGTTTTAAATAATCTGTTTCTAATAAACTCTCTTCCTTTTATCTCGGTACAGACGCGGCCAACGGTTCTGGAAGTGACACAAATGTTGTGATTTATGGCTTCATTTTTATATCCCAAAGAAAAACGTTTCTGGAGTTTCAAGGGCTTTGTTAAAATTAAAAAAATACATCAGATTAGTGCGGAGAGAATATTTCCAGTGTTGATCATTCTTCTTTCTAACTTCTCTACTTCTGTTTGTATGCTGGATGCGAGTTTCTCGGACAATCCAGTTTTATTGGTACTTTGAGTTGATCTGTTGGCTGTTAACTCCTAACTAAAACCAGAATCTTTTGTGAAATTTAGGGAGGATTTTTATGACACAAAATAGCTGATTATATTGAAGTGGAAGAAAAACAATGCATGGTGTGGGGAATAAAAATGTGGAGTGTTCAAAACATTGGCCTGTTGTAATAAGCAATTAATTACATTATAAATTAAAATGAGCTTGATAATTTCCATTTCGATGATTATTAATTGTTTAAAGAGCAATTTTGTTTACAGAGGCATTGTATTCAATGTTATTTGTAGTTTGGCTTTTTATTTTTTTAATTCATTCGTTTTTGGTTGTCTTATTATTTATTGTTTTAATTGGGGTATTTAAAAACATTTTAATAGTTAAAATATCTTCCTGTTCCAGTGAAAAGTGTACTTTACAGAATTAAAGTTTATTGAACTTATGTCATTCTGCTAGTATCAATATATTACTTGAAAATGTTCTCAGCTCACAATAATTACAGGGACAATTTATCAAAGAATTTGTCATGGTAACAGGCCCAGCCGAGTATATTACACCTACTTTTGCCCATTTTTTGTAAAACAGCTCAAATTCAGTCAGCTCATATTTTTGTTTTGCACGTGTTTTTTTCCCCCCCCTGACCTCGAACATCATCGTTTTGTTTCAGTCTGGCCAGCAGCAGCCGCGACAACCCAGTGCACGTTTGGGACGCGTTTTACGGAAAAGTGCGGGCCAGCTTCCGGCCCTACAACCACCTGGACGAGCTGACGGCGGCGCACTCGCTCTGCTTCTCTCCCGACGGAGAGCAGCTGTACTGCGGCTTCGAGAAGATGGTCCGAGTCTTCTGCACAGAGCGACCGGGCCGAGACTGCGAGGAGCGCCCGACCGTGGGTCAGTCTTCATCTTTTTCACCTTAAACCAAACTAAATATTATTTAAAATGTTATTTCTGTGTCTCTTTTCACTGAGAATTTTTTTGTAAATTCAACTATTATTTATGTTTAAGCACTTCCTCTCCCATAAGTTACTTATTATTATAATCATTGTGGAGATTATGCTGTTTACCAGAACAGATTGAAGTATCTCTAAAGAAAAGTCGACTGACATCACATGGTTGTATTCATACCATTATTCCTGGAAAATAAAACCTTTACAGAAGCTGTAAGTGTTGGGATCTCGTCTGAAGTCGGTCGTCTGCTGTTTTCAATAAGTTTGACAGCTCACTGTCGCTTCTCTGACTGAAGTTTCCTTGAACGAACCAACAAGCAGCTTTATTATGTTCTTCAAACAACTAAAGCCAGCGAGATGTTTACTGTGATGAATTAGTCATTTCTGTCGCGCTCTTCAAACAGCCTCTGTCCGTTCAAAGTGGTTCAGGCGTGCTGACATTAACAACAGCCAGTGTCTGTGGATGGAGATGTTTCTCTGCACTTGACGGAATGAAGGATCTGGACCAAAACAGCCACTTCTGAAAATGTCACTAAATGTTGTTTTTATTTTTTCCCCCAAGTCAAAGGTTGCTTTTATTTCTCCCCTCAACTCGTTTCTTGTTGTTTCTCACATGAAGTGCCAGAATATGCAGGAAGACGGGTGACTTTTTGATTTATGTTTTGGCAGAAAGGAGATCATGACAAAATATGTTAACTAGAACCTAAAAAAATGCACCGTCCTCCAGTTTAAGGATGTTAACCTATCAGGACTTGAAAGCTTTATCTGATTCTAAAATTAGTTCAATTTAATCTCAATCTTCTTTATTTAATAAAGACGTTAAATAAAGGAGATTCAGTTAAATAAAGAAGAAGCAAGAAAGATCATTACCAAACAATTTTAAGTCCATTCTATGGAAACAAAACTTATTTATAAGTGGAGAAGGTTTAAGGCCACTGCTAAACTTAATGCCAATGTGCGATATATCGGCATCAACAGCGGTATCGGCCAATATTAGTCATTTTTAATGTCGGTATCGGTTCGATAAGTAAAACAGAGTTGATAATGATTTCCATCTTTTTGACATTTGTGTTTCTATAGGGAAAAGAGAGGGAGTTGGTCAGTTTTCTCTGCATTTCTCTACAGAAGAAATGCAGAGAAAATGTTAAAATTTCACTGAATTTTGAAGACATTATAAATGAATTCAGCTTCCTCTCCTGCTGCCCACAACGTTTCTTAAAGTTCTGCCTGTCATTGCATCTGATTTGACTTGAAATGGTGAACTCATCACTCTCATCTGCTTTTTTTTTGTTAGTTTTTTTTTTAAAGTCTGCATTTCACCACCGACAGCAGACGGTTGATGCAATCGGGGTCACCAACAGAACTGTAATCCTAAACGCAGCAGTGGATCTAGAGCAGGAAGACTGAAAACATGGAAGAGCCAAAGTGTCAGAGTGGCCTAGTCAAAATTCAGACCTAAACCTGAGTGAAATGCTGTGGTGAGAACTTGACTGGCTGTGCAGAAACAGATGAAAGGCCAATAAAGTCACAGAAAGCATGACTAGTGGGCGTCATTGCTGCTTGGTCTCCACTGTGTTTAACAAATAACAGTGAGGAATATTTCTGTGTATTTTTGTACGGTTCAGGTTTTGTATTTGTAAAACCTTAGAATTGAAGGTTTCACCGTCTCTCCTCAGCCTGACTCTGACGTGTCCCAGTTGAGTGCATGTGAGCAGAACTCCTGTCATAACGTGTGAAAGGCTAATCGCTCTGCTAAACGCCTCTCCCTCTCGCTCAGTGAAGAAACGAGGCCAGAGCGGCATCATCTCGTGCTTCGCCTTCAGCCCGTGTCAGTCGGTCTACGCCTGCGGCTCGTACTCCCGCTGCGCCGGCCTCTACTCCTGTCAGGACGGCACCCTGCTGGCGCTGCTGCCCACCCGCCACCACGGAGGCCTCACCCATCTGCTCTTCTCCCCCGACGGCAACTACCTGTACACCGGCGGCCGCAAGGTCGGCGCGCGCACACAGACACGTCGAAAAGAGGCAGTCGTGTTGTTTTTCTTAGCATGTGATGATCCCAATTAACAATTAGGCCGTCGTTTTTGCTCCACAGAGTGTCATGAAACCTTAAAGCTGCATAATGAATTTCTTGTTTCGGTTTATGTTTTTGCTCTAGTTTTCATCGTCTTTTGGCTGAAAGCGGATAATTATTTCTCCAGATATGATAACTTGTCCCGGGTGTCTTGGATTCTGGCAGCTTTATCCACGCAGAAACCAAAATAACTGCATTCTTTGACAATGAGGTCACAATTAAAGTCCTTGCATAAACATTTTGTTCACGGGGGGAAAAAAATCTGACTGGTGTGTATTATGACATATTAGTAAACACCAAGATGGAGTCAGACAGTTAAGTGGGAAATTATGGCGAGTTTCTGCAAACATCTTGCAGTTTGTGGCATGTAGTGGAGGCCGAGGGGTTTTTAGTTATTCTTTAATTTAGCGACGAGTTGTCAGGCCTCTTTTGAAAAGTAAACTGTAAACAGAAAATAAAAACCAGCTGCTGTGTCACAATACAACCACAATGAACTTGTAGTTTTACATGACAGATGGACACAAAAACATGCATATTTCTGAGTATATTTGACACAAATTGGGCTCTAATTTGAGAAATATAAAGGTTCATATGAGGTCAAAGTGCGGTTTAGGCATAAACCGCACTTTGACCTCCAGTAAATTAAAAACATTCAGTAAGGTTTCTTTAGATACAAACATTTTTTAACTACTTTGAATAACTAAACTCGAATTGAAATATTTTTTGTAAAGTTCCTTAAGATGACATTGAACTGGGTTAGTTCAATGTCGGCGCTATATAAATGAGCCGAATCGAATTGAGAAAAATCAGTAAATGTGTGTCTATCATTCTAGGACCCAGAGATCTTGTGCTGGGACCTGAGGGACCCGGGGAAAGTCGTGTTTTCTCTGAAGAGGAACGTTGCCACTAACCAGCGCATCTACTTCGAGCTGGACCAGTAAGTCGATCGGAACTGCGCAGAGCTGCGTGTTTTCTCTCACAACCCTGATGATTTATCCTTCCTCTGCGTCCAGATCAGGCAGATACCTGCTGAGCGGAGACACGGAGGGAGCCGTGTCCATCTGGGACACTCAGACGGCGCCCCCCGATGGAAACGAAGAGCTGCTGCAGCCACAGATCCGGTTCCAGGCCCACTGGGACTGCACCAACGGCATCAGGTAGAATCCTTTCTATGAACTTCTGATTCAGTGCAACAACCCACTTCCTCCCACAACTTTCTCCCGACTGCTGTTCATTTAGTTTGCCCTAGTTACCCACTGCAGAGAGAAAGATGAGCTTCACATTAAAAATAAATAATTTAGGAGCTTGAAATTTAAGCTTTTTGGTTTTAGAGCATGAAAGATTGAAACGCACTCCCACAAATTAACAGAACAAAAGCAATGATGATCAGAGGGAATGAAGGAATCTGTCAAACTTGGATAATTTACCTTCCTTTAGTGACTCTCTTGCTGCTCTAATGGCTGATTGTCCTGCTGTGTTTTACCGTTTGGCGCTCCCAATTATCTTTCACCAAAACAAAAGACATAACAAGGTCTAACAGTGAGATCAGCGTCTAATTTCACTGCAGGTTGTTGCTTAAGCACCACAGCCGTCCTGAAATATCGCTGTTGCTAAGCAGAAATTCAGCCTCTAAAAGAGGAAGCTGATAAACATTAGCCTGTAAGAGAAATATAGTGATACACTAGCTCAGAGGTCACGACCTCAACAGGTCGTGACCTGTTGAGGACGGCTGTGCTTAAGCACCACAGCCGTCCTGAAATATCGCTGTTGCTAAGCAGAAATTCAGCCTCTAAAAGAGGAAGCTGATAAACATTAGCCTGTAAGAGAAATACAGTGATACACTAGCTCAGAGGTCACGACCTCAACAGGGGTCGAAGAGGAGGTCGTCAGATATCTGATAAATTAAACCTTTTTTGTGTATCTTTTTTTTTAATTCAAACTTGTGTCTTAAAATACACAAGAACGTGAATCCAGCTGGTAACAAATTGATGGGGCATAAAATAAAGTATTTAATTCAGAAATGCAGACATTCACTGAGCAAAAATCTGCTCATTATGTTAAACTTTCCTCATCTTATGCAAAGTAAAATCTCGCTTATGGCAGTGGCATTAGCAGGCCGTCACTTCTACATTCAAACTCACGTTTAGGGTAAGTAGTGTTTTTGTGTTGAATGCACAGTAATAAGAAATGTTTTATGCAGCACTAATATTAGTTTATTCATTGTAAAAATGCTACATGTGAATGACTGTAAAGATATTTGAATGAAAATGTGCACTGAGCTTCAGTTTTCCAATATTAACCAAAATCAGGTTTGGTAAAGGAAATGCACCGGATGCAAATATCCGAACAAATTCACAATCCTGTTTCTGGAAAAGCTTTGACTCACCAGTTCTCGTGGATTTATTTCTCGTGATTGTAATTTTACACCATTCGTTTTAAACTGTCTGTGTCTTAAATAGAAGTGAAAATATTTACCTGAACAGAAAAATATTTCGTTTTGCTACATCTTTCACCTCACGTGTCAGTATTTGTACCTACTCTAAGAGTAGATTTATTAACCGTAATAAATAACATAATATCATAGTGAATTGAAATTTTCTCCTTTACTTGTATTGATTTTATCTCTAAAACAATGCAAATTTGGTTCTGAAAAAGTTTGAAAACTTTCAACGTATTATTAGGGACACTGCTTAGTGTCCCTAATATTGTGGCCGGTGTGGCTCTCGTTTAACCTGTTGTGCGGTAACGCCCCGCCTCCTCCCTGCAGCGTTCACCCCTTCATGCCAATTCTGGCCACCTCCAGCGGGCAGCGGCAGTTCCCCTGGCCCACCGACAGCGAGGGCGACTCCGCCTCCGACACCGAGGGGGGAGGAGGAGGAAGAGCAGGAGGAGGAGGAGCAACGCTGCAGCAGGAGGTCCGGCAAGACAACGCACTGACGCTGTGGTGGGCCGGACCGCTGAGCCCACCCGCTGAGGAGAGCCAAGACCAGAACGCTGCAGCTGCGGAGACGTCAAGTGTCCCGTTAGCTTGACCAGATGGAGCACGCAGACGGTGCTACACCTTTGATATCTTTAGTTTTCTGAAACTTCAATATCATTTTATTCAGCGTTTTGGTTTTGCTGTTGAGCACAATTTTCTAGCTGTCAGTTTATAGCGCAAATGATCAGAGTCCTGTTTTTTAATTTCAACAGCGTTTGCACACGCAAACTCCAAATCAGTGAAGAACCACAGTTCCTATACATTTTTATTAGCGGATGGACAGTTTTCCAGACTTTTTCCAGACTTTAAATTACTTATAAATTCCTAACATTTCCAGATTCCTGAATCCAACATATCCGACCTGATGACTCTGCATTCGTCGCAGTTCAAGTTTCATCAGGTTGGACCAAAATCCAGTTCGGTTCAGATAAAATCTTAAGTTTTAATAAAAATCATTCAGCGTTTTTCTTGTCATGCTGCTGGAGTCGCTTGAATCTTCAGTGAAGGCTTGTGTCTGTGATTCGGTGTGTGTATCCCCTGACCGGAGCTGTAACCGTGGGAGTGTTTGTTTGTGTGTGTTTGGCTCCAGCGCTGCCCTTGGAGATTGCCTGTCTGCCACAGTAACAATAAGTGCCATTTGTTTCCCCGACCTTTGCTTTTATAAACCGAGAGTCTCCTGTTTTTCTTACCGTGTCCTTTGTGAAGCGGCTGACGTACCGAGCTGTTTCGCGCCTCATGCCCACAGATGTATATTTTTGTAAAGCCGTGCTGATTCTCTGAATGTCCCGTCTTTGAGCGGCCAGCTTAACTCTCGCTACGCTTTGTGAAAGTCTTTAATAAGTGGGTGCAGCCGCTAAACGAGTGTGTTATTTTTTTCTACTGTTTGAACATGTGTGTGTTTGTGGCGACTGAGAAACACAAAACTGGTTTGAAGGAGGGATTTCTCTCCGTTTCTGTTGCCTATGTGAGTGTTGTTGTTGCTGCAGGGCTTCTGTGCTATCTATCCAACATATGCCTTTTTATAATCAGACACTTAGAAATTAATCAGTTTTTAACGCCTCCGCACTTCTTTAAACTCGTACCTGTTGCCAAGCATTATTATTTTCACTCAGTGATAATACTACACCAATTTATTCCCTACCAAGGATCATTCAGAACCATGCAGGGCTTGAAGATGCCAAACAAGTCTCTGGGCAGATGTCGCTAATGCTTTAATCCAAGCTGGAGTGAATTAAACTCGTATCACCTCACACTTGATTCACTGGCTCGTTTTTCCCCGTCAGATCTCCTTCAGAGATCTTGTGAATACAACACAATGCTCTGAGCCTGAAGGGAACCCGGTTTATGAGCCCCCCTCCTCTCCGACGGACACACACTCGTGCATCTGATCATCTGGAACGGCGGAGACTCGTCGAGCAGAGCCGCAGGCCGGGCGTTGTTGTGTTGTGCAGGTTGCTTAGCGATCGTCTCCGCCTCGGGAGAGAGACGAAACGAGATGGAGAAATATTGGGGAGGGGGCGCAGGAGAAGGGGAAAAAAAAAAAGTGAAATGATTGAAAGTCGTTCCTCAAAAATTTAATAACTGGCTGCTCAGGAAGTGTGGAAGAAAGTTCTGTAATGAAGGTTTAGTAACAAGATTTAGGTTTAAAGCTGCTCTCCCTGTCTGGTTTCTGAGCTCCCCAGATGCTTCACAGCATAAACAAGCCGTAATAATCTAAAGAGAGCGACGTGTGTTAACAGCTGTTGAAACTAAAATCATTTACTATATTTAAAAACTTTAGAGGCTCTATCTTTATATCTGACTACTATTTCTTTAAATAAGGGTGTCGCATTGAAAAGGTGTTTCTTAGAGTTTCTGTTCAGAAAAACATCTTTTGATTCTCAGCATAAAAAAATGAGTATTTTCAAATGCAAGGTCTCTCCATTTTTACTCTTTTATCTGATGTGTGACACCTTGACGTTAGAGAAAATGGGCAGGAGTTCTGCTGCGTCCCTCCAAGGTGGCCCCAAAGCCAAAAGCAATAAAAAAAAAACTAGTAAAAGTTTCATGAGTGTCGATGTTTTTAGATTTTGAGTTGGAGATCCAGTGATTCTAGGGCTGCTTGATGTTATTCTCACTTTCTCATCTGTTCTTCCTCTCTGTCACCTTTAGCACTTTGAACAATGTCAGTTTTGTCCAGTGTGGTCATCTGCTGCCAAGAGAATCTGTCCAGCTGGCTAAACGTTGCATTAAAACGTAAAATGGATCTCAGTAACTCAGAAAATATAATTTCATAGTTATTGCACCCCAAACAGTCCTTTGCGATATGAATGTCACACACACTGATATTGTGATGATATGTGAAAATATTTGTGCAGCCAGATTATAGATTCTTAAGAAGAAAAAAAAATGCCTCAATACTGAAGCTGCGCAATTAATGGCAACTAGCTAACTAGCACTGATTGGTTGTACCACAGAGGTTGGCTTCTGCTGTACTGCCAAGATGGATTCCACTGTGCGATTATATTCGTAGTGTGCACCGCTGATGTTAAATCACTGTACCAACATGCTATCTAGCAGAAGCTAAAGTGCAACGCATCTGTTTCGTCAAATTTAAACCGAATAAGGTTCAACATCTAAGTAAATTAGTGCTACAATTTAAGAAAATTTAATTTAGGAGAAGCTAAATGTGTTAAAGTGCTAAACAAGAAATCTGGTATGCAATTAGCTGGTTAGCTAAAGCGTGGCCACCATTGAATACTGAGGTATGTTTAACGTTTGGACGACTAAATAGGCAGTAAAAGGCGTTTTTGGAAAGGGTTCCCCAGGACTTTAGCTGTGATCCCTGCCCTCCGTGAACACAAGGGGTCCAATATAAACAGCTTCAGAACCACTGGGTTAATAGTATTCATGTGTTAGAAAATGGCTAAGTCAAAGTCCAGACCTGCAAACAGCATGATGCAGCCACCGCTGTGTTCCATCATAGCGACGATGTGTTCTGGGTGTGAACAGCTGGATTATTTATGACGTATACTCAGCTGACCTCTGAGGACAGGCTGGTGCACTTCATTTTATTTAGGTGGATGAATACATGTCATAGTTTTGCATCTTTTCTTTCCACCTCACGCAAATATCCATGTTGCGCTACATGTCAAAACATCCACCAGAATACATTGCGGTTTGCGGCTCCAACATGACGCAATGTGAAAATTCTCAATGTGCATTCACTTTTTTTTTTGGCAAGGATCTGCTTCCACTTCCCGTCTTGGCTCATTTCGCGCCGTTCTCGTCCTGCTCCTGAATTCCTGTCTATGTTAGGAGCCCGGCAGCACAACCCAGCTGGCAATATATTCACCACGTCATGTTTATAAGGTCACGTTCTCGCTGGGTTTACTGCCTGCACGCTGATTAAGTGAAGCATTTTGACACATGGAGGGGACGGCTGTGGATAAATAACGGCAGTGAAGGCACAAGTAAATAAAATCAATAAGGTGTTCCTTGTAAACGAGCCGTGTTCTCGGATTAAAAATCTGGGCTTTCACTGAGCCCGAGCAGCACAGCTGTAACGTAGCACTTGCCATATTTATGACCCGCTATAAACCTGATTAATGTTCTTATTTTTCTATTTCTCGTGGAGTTTTCTCCTCCCCTCCCCCATCGACAGTTACACATTATGTTCCTCGGTGTCCTTTTAACCTCTCGGCTGATTTCCATCCTCAACCGAACATTTAATAAACGGACTGATGTTGAATTTTCAACTGTTTTCTTCTCTTCGGGGCCAAATCCACCAGCTGCATGACTGAAATTATGATTATAACATTAAATGCAGTTTACAGTGATTAAGCTTCATTACTAAACCGACTCTCTGAATCTCTGCCATGTAAGTGAGAATAAAATACTCAATAAAACCCCGAAGTATGTTCGCCTATAATTAAAATCGGAATCCGCGTTTGGAAAATTCTTCTCTCCAGCCGAAGTTTGCAGAGCTGCCATCTTCCTCCCGAGGTGCCTGCGGTCCATTCTTCCCACTTGTGCGGCTAATGAGCCAATCCACGTCAAGTGTTTTCTGTGTTCCTGCGCTGCCGTTTCCGTGGCCGCGCATGAAGCGTCTTCCATTAGGACGGCTGCTCACACAAGCCCGGCAGCCGCGGCTCCCACCGCCCGGGGACGCCGCAGAATAGAGAGTAATGGGATCTTGATATTAAGGAAGACATTTGAAAACAATTATTTAAATGTCTGGCCGCCTGTTGAATCTTCTGATCCCACAGTGAAGCACTCGAGCAAACACTGGGGAGCATGACCTCCTCCTCCTCCTCCTCCTCTTCGTCTCTCCGCTGCAGCTGAATTAACAGGGAGGACGTGAAGCTGCTCTGAGGCCTAAGCATGTTCACTGTGCTCTCCGGTTCGTCGCTGCTCGCGTCAGCCTTTGAGGGGGAAAATGCTCTTTAGAACATGAAACGCGGGGAACAGGCTTCGTGTAGCTCTCAGAGCTTGTCAAACATGGCATTTCTCAAAATGTCAAAGAGGAGGCGCCTTTAGCTCTGCCAGACTTTGAATGGCTTTGGCAGGCGCTTAGCGCGAGGCTTCACTCCGACCCGGCGCTGACACGCCAGACGAGCCGGGTTGTTACATCCACTTTTCCTCAGAGTTAATAGATAATGTGCAGAAACATCCCGGGCTGCCGCTTTGTTCGGGTGCGCTGCTCCATGTGCGGCTCAGGCGTCCAGGAGGAGTGAGGCGTTCAGAGGACCATCAGTACTTTGAGCTGTGGTGGATTCAGAGTGAACGTATAACCGGGGAAATCTGGATGATTCAGGGCGTTAAGACCTGCAGAGGCAGATCTACTCACTGCATGTTTACATCGTTTTGCGTTCAATTTGAGGGCCTTATTGGTTTATTGTGTAATAGACAAAAGCAGGGCCGTATTTACAAGGATTTGAGCCCCTGGGCTGGAACCCTTTCTGGTGTCCTGACCACAAAAGACAAGTTCTTCCACAAATGTAATATGTAGTCCTGTACATAAACTGGTTATGATGAACTGATGAACCCAACTGATGATGGACGGTTTAATACGTTCATTGGCCAGTAGCATCACGTCGTCCCTCCCCCCCGACCCACAGAAGAACAGATATCCAGCCTCTCTAGAAATTTAGTTTCTCTTCATTTTAAAACCTAAAAGTAGATCTAAAATGGTGGTTCTATAAAACTGACAACTTTTCTATTTATCAAGAATTTGAAGTTGTTGAACATTTGTGAGGTGGATTGTAGACGTAGTCGACCCCTTGTTTAGATCAAAGCTTATCCATGTGTTAAAAATGGCCTAGTCAAAGCTGGAGTACCCAGAGAGAACCAACACTTGCATGGGAAGAACAGAAAGACCCCAGGCTGGGATTTGAACCCAAGACCTTCTAGCCGCAAGCCAGCAGTGAAAGTGCAGCCCTCCTTTAAGTCATCATAAACTTCATTTTAAGGGTGTAATAAGACGTCATTCATTATTTCACGTAGCCCAATTCTTTGCATTAACGTCCTGGTTTGACAATGAAGCAGTGTGCAGAGCTCCAAAATCTCTCCTGTGGTAGAATAGAACCCTATTAATCTTCCCTGGATTTCCTGCTTTGACATGTGAAAATATCTGCTGTGAAAAAGATCTATAGGCAATACGACACAATCTCCAGGGGCTTACCTCACTTATCTAATTTGTTTCTCCCCTCTCCTCAGTCCCCCTGCCTCTGACCTGAAAAATCTGTCTCAACAAGACGTTTTGAAGGATGTCTCAATTGCTAAACTGCAGCCAGAGGACAGAGCCCGCTCGCCGGGGAGAGAGCTATGAGCAATTCTTATCGACATCTGCAAAGTCTGAACGGGGCTGACATGTTAATCCCTCTGTGTAACTGAAGCGAGGCTGAATATATAGAGAAAGAAACTAGCATATCCACTAACAGGCTCGGTAAAATGCAGAGGGAGAATGCAATAAAGCAGTGGAGTTGTGTCATGATTAAGCAATGTTGGTTATAAATGGCTGCATGCATGAAGCAAAGTCTCACTTCCTCTGTCATCTTTATGCCGTCACCTTGTGCTTCTGAACTGATGGATTTTACACCCGGCAGAAAAACGTGAGACGCTCTCATAAAGTTATAGACTTGGCTCATCACAATGTTGAGTTTTGGGGGAATATAACCTCTTATTTCAGCAGCAGCAGCAAGGCCTGTCATTATCACTGTTATTTTTAATTAGATAAGCTAATTGGGTCATAGCCTGCATTCATCAATTGAGTTTTTTCAGTCCTATTGTGTTACATTTAGGGCATCTACAGCTAAAAGGCTGAAAACATAGCCTATTTATAATGAGGGCCACAAAATCTGCTTTGCTTCATGTAAACTAATAGAAAATGTCTACTAATTAACCTACTAATACCTAATTTAGTAGGTATTAGTAGATTATGTTAGTAATGAAGTGATACGCACTGCTCATATCACTGCATTACTAACTAACTAAAGTATAGTCAGTAACTTATGACATATTTAGTAGGTAACCTTTATCACAGATGCTAATTAACCATAACCAGTGATGAACTCCTAATATTTTTCTCCATGGATTTGACTTTAATAAGGTTTTCTGTTGACCTTTTTTAAATACGGAGTGAATGTGCAACAATTTTATGTTTGACTATTATTTCTATTGACTATTAATCACCGTATCTCACAGTTAAAAACTACAATCATTTTTGTTCATCAAGCCAAAATTGTATTATTTCCAAATTAAGCATTATTTAATGTTGCATTGTTCATATTTGTTGCATATGCATAAACTCATTATTAATTGGTGTACTTTTCCATATAATATATATTAACTATTTGTTAATTACCCAACACTTAATGATACATTGTTCATGTTTGGTTACATAAGCAAAACATAACTAACTAATGGTTAGTTAGTGAAGTCAACAGGCAGCAATGTGAATAATTATTGTGCCAGGAAATTAAGAAAGGATTGTCAAATACTAAATATCAGTTAGCATGGACACCAGATAGTTCTTTAAGAATATAAAACCCCAAACTCCTGCTTTTCAAACTTCTTGTAGCAGGAATCTGTGCTACATTAGCCTTTAATCCCTGCTTGAGTAAAAATGACTCTTGTTATAAGTTACTGTGCCATGACTTCCTGACTTTTTTGTGCAAATTAACCTGGGTTTAGGTCTTGTAGCGTCAAAAGTTGGCAATTTATGTTAAAGACTGTGAGGACTTTTGTGAAATAAGTCGGTATCCTAATGTTTTGTCAATTTGTTTTTGATAAATTGCTTCTCTAATTATGACGACAGCTTTGCGTGTCCCGACTCGTTGTATTACTCCATTCTAATGTTGCCAGCATACGGATGATCAATGACTTCTTCTGTTGGGGACTGTTGAGAGAGAAGCTTAATCTAAAAATAATACATGCCTTTACGAGCCCAACTCCAAACCTGAAACATCTCATTGTTCACAGTCTGTAACAGAATATCATTTTCACCTCCCCTTCGCCACCATTTCTGCTCATTACAGATGGACCAATCCGAAGTTCAAATGGCTTGAGGTTTTCCTTTTTAGGGGCCCGAATCTGCGGGGATATTATTTTTATAAGTCCCTACCAACCTATTTCATCGGCCGCCAAAAAAATATCTGCGTTCCTATGAATTCATCCCCATTTCCATTCCAAAAGGCTGCAGCTGTGATTGACGCGTCCTTGTTCTCTGGTTTACATTAGATGTGAAAATAATTGGCACCTGCACTCCCGCACATGCTCTGAAGCCAGGAAAAAGCACAGCAGCTGAGGTTTTATTTCACCCCGGAGTCTGATCTCCCTCTATTCAATCCAGATGTGAAGGCGCACTCATGGATATCCGTCTGAAATAGCTCGGAGAGATTAATGCAGACTGGAGATGTGTCACATCATCGAACTCTTCGGCTGCAGACAAGTACAGACGAGTGGCTCCGCATTGATATTTCCCTCACGCATAAACAAGTCCTCATGCATACAGAGTATCAACTTGAGTGTGTGTGCCTCTGTGTCCCCTTGCCTTCACCTCATCCTCTTCTTATCTTCTCATCCTCCCTCAATATCCTCTTCCTGCTCTACACACTTTCCCTCTGGCGATCTCTGCAGCTAGTTATCCTCAGAGAGAGCCTTTTCAAGTACATTAAGAAGCCAGTCTCCCAGCCGGCCTTGGCAGATTGGATGTGATCTTGACGGTTTTAGAGGATGTTCGGCGCCCAGGGAGAGTAATTGCGTGTGTAATTGCACACTGGGGAATGGTAGAGCAGTATAAGGTCTGAATTTATCCCTTTTCCTGTCCTGGGGCTGCATGGACAAGTCTCATCCCAGCGTGGATCCTTTCTAAAAAAAAACACTGGCCTCTCGTTTCCGTCTCTGCTGCGGCCAGGGGTTTTTTTTTTTTTTAGGTGTCAGCCGTGAAGAGGGCTGAAGGGGGGGACAGGTTGAGCAGTGGGTTAGGTCAGATGAGCTCTGCAAAGGTGCTGAGGAGACAGATGGAGTGGGAGATTAGGAAGTGTCCTGCTGACAACCTGAGAAAAGGAGGGAGAGCAAATTTTAAGTGAGGAAATATGTCACGTATTTTCTTACAACTGAAGTCTCAAAAAGATCTTTAGGATCCTCAAAAATGGCTTCTAAAGCTGAATTTGGGGATGGATATGGGAAAAGTTTCCTTTGTTTTGTAAAATTTTACTTGGCTGTTATTAACTTATTAAGACTGGCTTCTCATAAAACTTGAGCACATTTACCATGGTGGCTATAGATTGCCAACATTAAACCCACTGAGAAGTATGTACTAGTATGTACTCAGTCACTTTACAACTTAAGGGCTCCTTAAGTTGTAAAGTGATGGTATAAGGTAGTTTTCAACTGCTATATTCTAGCTTCCTGTAGCAGATATCTGTGCAACAGTCCAAAAGCCAACTTGTACGTAAACGTAAATGACAAAAGGAGGTTCACTGATTTTATCTTATTCTTTTTAATAACAAAAAAGCAATAAAAAGACCATAAAATATCATGTAGTTCTTGAATTGGTAACAATTAATTGCTTGTTTTAAAACAAAACAAGTGTAGAGCTGTTTTAAATGCTCTATTGTCCTGTAGCAGCTTGCTGCGCTACGGTACGCTGTTAATTTTGCTGACTAAAACCATAGCAGATATGTACTTTGTATCAGGAGCAACAAGTGAAGAATCAGTTTTATCTGTTGTGTGTTCAGTTATCGCCCTCCTCTCGGGGAAAAAAAAACAAAGTTAAATTCAAAACAAATGTAAACAAACACAAGTAAATATCAGCAAATACACAGTTAAAGCAAGGGTACAAAACAGTTTTTAATTGCTACTGTAATGACTTCCAGAAGCAGCTGGTTATGTTGCAGCTGTTGCTTGCTTATCAAACAATCAATCAGTTTTTATTTGTATAGCACATTTCAGCGGCAAGGCGTTTCAAAGTGCTTTACATCATAAATGCTTTTTTATAAAAAAAAAAGAAAGAAAAAGAAGCCACTTTAATGCTTAGCTGCGTTAGCGTCCTAACACGAGCATGTACATAAACTGGAATGAAAAGTAGAAATTCAGTTATAGCGATGCCATGTTTCCTTTCTCTCTCCCGCTGAAGAAAAAAAAAAAATCATACAAAGATTGAACAACAAACTAAGCAAAGACTCAAAAAGTTTTTAGCCACATTTTGGTTTTGAGTTTCATATGTGGGCTGGCTGAGCTGCAGTGCTAATGCCACCTAATGCAGAAAAAAACAAGTAGAGATTAGCTACAACTGTTATTTTTTCTCACTGTCCTTTATCATAGCAAAATAAATAACAGATGACAGGTAAGGTCCTTCAGTGGCCAGTTGGGCCAACATTCAACTGCTGGTTTGTATGTAAATGGGTAAAAGCGGAGATTCAAATTCATCAGTAAATGCTGTTTAAAAACTGGAGAGGAATCAAGAGCAAACAAAAAGAAATTGTAATTATTTTTTTTCTAGCTTCCTGTTAAACCTAGACTGCAGTGCTAATGCTAGCTTGTACGGAAACAGTTAAGATTCAGTTCCAGCTGTTATTTCTAACAGCTAGATCTCCTCTATGCCAATGTTCTGACCACACAATTTGGTGGCATCTCTGCTAATTTTTTTTAAATAGTTTTTTTAAAATTAGCTCAATAGCAATGTGTGTATAGTTTGATGTTTACAAGTCTGTCACTGTTACTAGTAGGTTTCACTCCGAAAAAACTGGCTGTTTATTCTGCTCTTAAGTAACAGTGTAGAGACATTTTTCATCTAGACAGCACCTTATGACAAGTGAATTAATAATGAAGATTTGTCGTCTTTTCCAAACTTGATTAAGAATCTAATGTTGTTAAAACAAATAATAACCAAGTAGACTTTTTCTTTTGCCTAATCCAAGTAAAGCCATGACTCATAGCTGTGAAAAAGGGAGTGCGACTCTGAGCATTCTTCTAACAAGTCAAAACAGGCATCCACCTCCACATAACTCCAGCTCTGGGAGTGAAAGTGTGTAACTATGTGCAGAACGGATATGACTTAATTTTACCTCACTGAAAGGGAGCCCTAGAGGCAAACTTTCACTTATCTCTGAAGGTGGCCTGCACTTCCCGTCAAGTTTTTATAGAGTATCATGAAATGACCAAACCAGACCAAACTTCTAATGAATTCAGACAGGAAATAAAAGTCGTTTAAAGTTAGCAAACTCATCTGCAGCTGTATAAAGGTGGTCAGATAATTTCCCCAAACTCCTACAAACCATCTTAATCAGAAGCGAATTGTGCAAATACATACACAGCTGATGTTCTGCATGAAAGATATTAAAACTATGACAAGGAGCTGAAGGGACCGTGAGGCTCACCGATGCTTTTGAAAGAGTAATATAAAATCTCAGGAAACTACTGTGCCACGCTTGAGCAACGTTTCCTCGCGCTAAAACAAACACAGTCGAATCCCAGAAAATACAACCTGAGATGCAATAACCTTAAAACAGCTCATATGTCTCAGATAAAACAGACCGACCTGGGCTCAGATTGTATCACTTACTTTATATGGATCTTTGCGGCTAAAGGTTTGTTATATGGAGCATGAAATGGAAGAAGTTGGTCTTTACACGAGCTGTGGAATACCATGAATAAGTAAATCTGCCATTAGCATTATTATATACATGCTGAAACGTCTACGATGAGAAGAACAAAACAAAAGTATACCATTCAATACTTTAAATACCTGTCTAAATAATCTTTTCAGAAAGTAGCATTGCTGTGGCATCTGTACAGCCGTCTTTAACAGATAAATGTGAAAGAGAAAATAGACTCTCTTTAGATGAGATTCAAATAAGGTGTCTCATGGCGCTTCCAAGAGTTTGTATATAAAATAGAGAAATATGTTATTATTTCTTTCATATTAGTGCTGATAGTTGTCCCACTGGCTTTCTAACTTATTAGGATGTGTTTATTTCAGGTGTGACAACATTCAAAGATCTGATCTTTAATTTCCAAGACAAACTGAACGCAGAAGTATATCATACCACATTTATGCTTAATACACAGCGGACCCCTGGTATTTGAGGTAGGCCTTCTAAAAATGCCTTTGCCTATTTCAATAGTTAAAACACCAAATGTATCTTAATGTGCAGTAATACGCAGTGTAGAAAAGTGTTGATCAAGAGCGTTTAACAGATTACAGCGGAGTCCAGCTGTTTGGAAGCAAGATGCAGAGGAATTAATGATGATTCAGAACAGCGGTGTCCAAACTTTTCACCACATGAGCCAAGATGAAAGTAATTTAGGGCCACAAAATGTAGACTTTTAAAATATTTTAATTGAAAATGCAGTATTTAAAATTTTTTTTGCAACATGTTTCCCTTTCACCAGGACAATAATGAGCAAAACGCAATATGCAGTAAAATAAAAAAGTTTCATTTTTGTAGGAAGAGGAGCTGCAAATCCTTGCACATACAGATTGTTTTAAATTATTTTTGTAAGTATGCCAGCGAGAAAAACAGGATATTGGTCATTTGTTCTTCGAAAATCATCTTGTTTTATTTAGCCTAATGTACCAAACAGGTGAACCAAAATTTGGTTTTTGAAGTTGAATTCAGGTGAAAAAGATGGTACCGCCATCTTTTTCAGCTACCAAATGGTTACTTTGTGCTGTATCTTACACTTTTAGATTTCAAAATGTCTGCATCTATTTTTTTTAAAATACTTTGAGATTGTATTTGTAAGATTATCTTCTCTCATAAGTTTTTTAAAGCTCCAACTTTGAGCCGAAAAACCAGTTTTGTGCATTTTTTTTTTTTTTTTTTGTTATTGACAAGGACCCCACAAAATCACTTCAAGAGCCACAAGTGGCCCCCAGACCACACTTTGGACACCCCTGGTCTCGGGCTTTTTCACTGTATTATTGATGCTTTTTTTCTCAACAGACATCCAACAACTTTTTGATAGAACAAGCCGTTTCTCAAATGAGAAAAGCAGAAGGTTGCAGGGTGAGCAGCTAAATTGCCTGGAGATGACATTGCAGCAGCTTCTATCAACCTTTAGCAAAGTGCACAAATTTCCAAAACAAACCCCATTTTTATGCTGTCAGAGCCTTTCAGTTTTACGTTTTGACTGCAGCCCCTGTGGTTAGAACTGATCAGGCATCAGAGAGATGTGAAATTTGTTATCACCTGGCTGCAGCACAGACTTCAGGCCCTGCGATAACATGCATGCATGTTCAGGGGCGGTATCAGGTGTCCAATGAGAACGGCCTCTTTTATTCCTGGCCAGCCATCCAGGAGCTCCAGCTTGTCGCTGAGGGATGTCAGGCTGAGATTTAAGAGCTGTCACTTCCCATCAGCCTTCACTCACACCCAGAGCAGAGAGACTTTATCTGCCCGTCGTGTCTGTCCAACGCTTAGTTTAGTTTTTAATGTTGTGAGTCACTAAACAAGTACTGTACATAGAGAGGAGTTAACCCTCTAAAGCCTGATCCATACAACAATCAGAAATTCTATTCTTTTAAATTTAAAGCTGTTTATTACCTGTTTTTGACAGAAAATCGATCTGAAGATGAATGTCGTTATATCTTCGCATTGGTAAATTGTACATTCAACTACAAACATCAGTGGCGCCTAATGTAGGTCCTTCAGAACTGAAGTCATTCATATTGTTAGCTGTTTCCTGATTGGAAACACAGAAATCTAATTTTCCCCTACATATTTGTCACTCACTGGATATATTCTCTTTTTTGGACTATTTTCTATGAACCGGAAGAAATATTTCTGAATGAGATCCCAGTAGATCAACAGTTACCAAAGTGCTCAAACCAGCCAGTCAGGCATTAGCAACCATAGCGTCTTTAACTGGCCTTTCATTCATTTTCTTAAGCTCAGTTTTAACTTCAGCTAGTCAATTTCTCCACATCTAGATGCAATAAGAAGCTACCATTTGATTAGCAGTTTCGCTTTTTGTGTGAATAAGCAATTAAAACATGCTAATACCAAGTATGAATGAACATATATCAGTTATATTTCTCTTCATGAACTTGGAGTAAAAAGACCACCCAAACAAATTCTTATGTTTTCGCCACAGTTTTTATATAAAAGATTTTAGGAGATGCAGTATTAGGATATCATTTGCTGTGTGACTCAGTTAAAGACTTCTTTTTTACATTTTACTTTCTATTAACCTTTACAATATGGAACTTTTTCACTCTGAGAAAGAATTGCTTCTTAGACTGCAAACACAGCCATGATGTGTTTTATAATAAAACCTGTAGGACTTGACCTATTCATCAGAATCCGTTTGACAGACACAGCTCTACGAATCTGAAAATGATCAAAACGTTAATTTGTTTCATTAAGTTAATTAAAAAGTGACATATTGCAAGCATTTGTTTAGTTAATTTTGCTAAGTTTTCTATCGTAGCTTATACCCAATGAAATCCCATCTTTTGCTATTACGTTTTTTTCTTTCTTCCACTTAATTTTTCTTTAGTTTGCTTGAATAAAGCCCTCAATTTAGACCCAGCCTCTTTGTCTTGTCCAGTCTCTCACCTATTACAGTAAATGATCGGACAAATATTCCTACTTTACTTTGAGAAACAGTTAAAATTTGATGATGCTCTCAATTATTGAGATAAATGAAATGAAACAGCAGCTTTTTTGAAGAAAAGCACCTTTCAAAAATAGGTAGTGGTCTCAGAAAATATGAATATCAAAAATGACACATCAAGTATGCAAACAAACAAAAATGTGTGAGCAAGGTAAAAAAAAAATGTTTACTGACACGGCATCTGTGATCCACTCAGCGTGTTGCGTTTGTGCGATCTGCACATCACATGCTGCAAAGACCCCCCTCCCCGGTCTTATTTAATCCCCCTGCTGCCCCCGTTGCTCTGTGTCACAGGAAAGCACCAGGAGGTGTGTGTGTGCGTGTGTGTTCAGGCAGCAGAGGAGTGTTTTAATGCTGCAGTTTCAGTGTGTGTGTGTGTTTGAGAGCGAGGGAAAAGGAGGAAGCTCACAAGGATCGACAGATGCTGAAGGATAAAGACTTGCAGCTGAGATCTATCAGCTGCGAGTGGAGCGGAGGCTGTCATGCCCTGACAACGACCCACATCCGCACGCAGAAACCTGCACCGACCACCCTCGGTGTGAATTTCATTCCCACCAGGGTGCATGTTTTCCTGTCTCGGGGCTTTGTGTCAGTCTGGATGTGTTTGTGTGCACGCCTTTAACCTTAATTCTTACAATGCCTGCTTCATATCAGCCGCGCACTTACTGTAATTGGTTTTAAGCTACACATGCTGGTTGTGTAAACGGGTTTATGTGTGTGTGGTGAAGCCTGGCAGCTGGAGCAGACTGCAGCCAGAGTCACCAGGGACGGGGGAGAGAAAGAGAGCAGGGATGCGGTTATGAAAACGAGTTGAAGGTCAGTGCAGTGAATGAGGTCGGCCTGAATAAATGAGCACTAATAAACTGGCCGGCAGACCAGCAGTGTGTGCGTGAGCAACATCTTCCTCGCGTACGTCAACCCGTTCAGGTACAACCAGCAAGGCGGCAAGACGCACGGGGTCAGCCGGTTTTCCCACACGGTCAGATTCCCAGACAGAGCGGGAGGTTTGTTTTTCATGCCAGCTCCACCTCTGAACTGCTGTTGTTGTCTCTAAACCGGTCTATCTTCCTCTGCTACATTTAGCTCTGTCAGCAGCCCTGCCAAGGTTTTCCAGAGGGCAGCTGAACACACAGCAACGCGTCTGCTCTATTTTCTCCCCCTGCGTTTCTCTGTTTTCTGAAACTTCCTCGCCGTGTTTGCTTCTTGTTTCTCTAAGCAAGCAATTACATTCTGTTCTGCTGTCTGCAGTGATCCTCCAGCCTGCAGACTCCGCTTTGTGATCACTCATTTGCAGCTATACCCTTGAGCACGACAGCTCCAGCTGTACCTTTCTTTTATTCACAACTCTCCAGTAATTCTGCACTTTCGTCTCCCGGGCTGTGCAGGAGCAGCAGGAGGTGTTGATGGTGAGGCGGGCTCTTCCCCCTTTTCAGCTAATGTAAAGGGAATCATTTTAAGTGACAAATATGAAGAGGCTTTTCCTCTGCTTGTTTCCCCTCGCTCGGTGGGGAGTTGGAGTTGTGTTGTGTTGAGCTGTAGCTCGGGGATCCCGTGGATCACCCGACAAATGGAGTACCTGCAGGAGTGGGAATCAGCCTTCCAAGAATCAAATTAAAGAACTTTTCAAGCACTTTTTATAATGTCATTGCGACTAAATGTTATAAGAAATTATAGGTTGTTAAAATTTAATTATACAGTCAAGATTTCATTGCATAAAATCGGCTGTTTTGCTTTCAAGTGGTGGTTGGCAAAGGGCAGCTCCCACTTGCTAAATCTTAGACGAGCCCCCAAATTGTTACATTTTCTGATGTTGTCATGGCAATGAAGTGGCGTAGCTTTTCTATCACATAAAATCACATTGATGCACACTGAAGATAGTGATTCCCACTGTCCCTAACTCCCATCCAGCGAAACCACAGCCAAGGGAACGGGCTTGGCAGAATCAGCAGGGAAAGAAGACCCTGTTGAGCTTGACATTTTCATATTTTCACAAAATATGAAAAAGTTTAATGTCAAGTGATTCTCATTTGTAGGAGCACAAAATCCCGGTTTCTAACTCTATTACATTTCTTGATGTTTTGTCTTGGAGATGAAGTGATATAACATATCTGTCAATTTTTATATCACTTCATCTGGTAAAGTCTTATGTTTTGCAGTGAGCAGTGTTTGGCAAAGGGAAGGTCAGATTGCATTAGTATATGGATATAATTTTTGTTTTAGGGTGTGAGATGTCTGAGTGTCAAATCCCGGACCAACCCCCAAAAATGTTACATACCTATATATTCTGGAGATAAAGTGGCATAAAGGCAGGAAATACATGAATTTTTTTTAAAGTGTTAAATCAAAGAAAAATCTGAAAAACATTGGGATTATAATATTAGATGCTTTTAGGGTAGGCAAAGATCCGAAATCCCGGATAAGACCCCAAATAGTTACATTTCTTTCTTCAAAAACTGTTTGGTTCCAAAATCCAGGATGAGCTCCCAAACTGGAGATGAAGATGTGTGCAGGAAGAAAATAGTGTGAAAATAAACAGTTTAAAATTGAAGTCTGAAAATCAATGTACAATTAATCTGATCAATAAAAAACAATGTGAAACCGAAACCAGAATCATACCCTAAAACAAGTGACAACATAGTCTGTTAATTTAAAAAAAAGGGAAAAAAGTTGAAAGCCACGTACTGTTTTCCTCACATTTCACAATTATGCACTACTTTATGTTTCTTTGTTACTTAAAATCCCAATAACTTACACTGAGTTGTGTGGCCTTAATGCGACAAACTGGTAAAAATAAAACCAAATGGGGCATGGATAGTTTTATTTCAAGGTTTTAGCACATAAAATCAAGGGATTTGGTTCAAAGTAGTGGTTGGTAAAGTCTTTGGGTACAAGACGTTCTGGGTTCAAATCCCAGACAAGCCCTCAAATTACTACATTCTCTGATGCTGCATGGAGGGTTCAGTGGTGTAAGAACTGGGGATAAATCTAAAAAAAAAAATAAGAAATGAATATGTAAAATTAGGTATTTTTATTAAAAAGTTTTTACTGATTAGTTCAGCTGACAAAAAAATAGGTAAAAATTTAACAGGCAGTAATGTTCCTACTTTTACCCAGAGCCACACAACGCTGCTACTGCTCTGTTTCAGAGATGTAGTAAAATCATGAAAATAAATATGAAATCAAAGGCAAATTCTTAAAAGTTACCAACATAAAACTACCAGCACTCACATAAAAGTGATTTTATGCCAGAAATCTTTTAAAAAAAAAAAGCATGTCAGTGAACTGCAGCTTCCGCATATTTCACATTTTATTCCACAAATTTAAACAAAACTGCTGAAATCAATCCTACAGACGTGTGAAGCATGCGTCCAATGAAACATCTCTGTTCATGCACACTAACTACCACATGGGGGCAGTGCAGCCACAGCTTTGACACACCCGTGTCTCCAGTGTGTCAGTGTGTGAAATGGTATTAGCGGTGAGACGGGGGGGGGGGGGGGGGGGGGGCGAGGGGAGGGGGGGGGGGGGGGGGGGGGGGGGGGCGGGGCGAGGGGGGGGGGGGCGGGGGGGGGCGGGGTGGTGCGGTGTGGGGTGGGGTGAGGCGAGACTAG
>CAEGAE010079482.1:0-38853 GCA_903067095.1 Girardinus metallicus | reverse complement strand
GGATGTTCCAGAAGAGTATTGGGAGAATGTCATGTGGTCAGATGAAACCAAAGTAGAACTGTTTGGTATAAACACAATTCGTCGTGTTTGGAGGAGAGTAAATGCTGAGTTGCATCCAAAGAACACCAGACCAACTGTGAAGCATGGGGGTGGCAGCATCATGCTTTGGGGCTGTTTCTCTGCAAAGGGACCAGGACGACTGGTCCGTGTACATGAAAGAATGAATGGGGCCAAGTATTGTGAGATTTTCAGTGCAAACCTCCTTCCATCAGCAAGGGCATTGAAGATGAAACATGGCTGGGTCTTTCTGTATGACAATGATCCCAAGCTCACTGCCATGGCAACAAAGGCGTGGCTTTGTAAGAAACATTTCAAGGTCCTGGAGTGGCCTAGCCAGTCTCCAGGTCTTAACCCCATGGAAAACCTTTGGAGGGAGTTGAAAGTCTGTGTTTCCCGCCGCCAGAACCAGAACATCACTGCTTTAGAGGAGATCTGCTTGGAGGAATGGGCCAACATTCCAGCAACGGTGTGCCAACTTTATGAAGACTTCCAGAAACCGTTTGACCTCTGTCATTGCCAACAAAGGATATAGTACAAAGTATTGAGATGAACTTTGTTATTGACCAAATATGTATTTTCCACCCTTATTTGCAAATAAATTGTTTAAAAATCAGACAATGTGATTTTCAGAATTTTTTTTTCTCATTTTGTCTCTCATAGTTAATGTCTACTTATGATGTCAATTACAGGCCTCTCATCTTTTTAAGTGGGAGAACTTGCACAATTGGTGACTGACTAAATACTTTTTTTCCCCACTGTAGGTGTAGAAGAGCCAACGAAAAATGATCTGACACTGACAAAAACAATAGGTTGACTATGTTGGTCAAACATATAAAAATAAACAGCAGTGTAAAAGAAACCATTAGATCAGATTTACTTTATCAACAATAATTTGCAAAAGCTGCTTTGACCAATATGTTAGAAATATGATTTCATTCAACATTATTATTTAAATGGCAAAATTTACCATTTAAAAAATAGTAAGTTTATTCACCAAAAAATTTTTTTTAAATCATAATCATAATATGATTATGATTCCTCATAATCATATGTTAATATGGATTAGGATAATTAAGAAAGGTGTAGAGATGAGGGTAAAACAATCTGGGATAAACTGTAACTTGTTTTCAGCTGTCGGCCACCTTCTCTCCGTCCGACCTGATTCTTTATCAGCCTGGATGGCGCAAGCTGTAATTTAGGCCCCGACATCCATGTTTTGCAAGTTCTCATCTTCATAATGACCTTGGCTGTGGAGTAATCTGCCTCCATGTCTGACGGTGGTGGCAGCGGCGTTCAGACCAAAAATATCCATCTGTCAGAAACGAGGAGCCACGTCGGTACAGGTAGCACTGATGAAATATTATACGGTCCAACAGATGAAGGCTTATCACATCCCAGCTGCAGCACAGAAAGGCTTGGAGAACGTTTCACCATGATTACCGAGGTAAACCGTATTAATAACACTCAGATTTCACAGATGTTTAAAAAGAAAACACAAACATTTACAGCAGAAATCTTTAACTCGTGCTCTCCCTGAGCTGTTTTTAGTTTAAATTTCATCTTCATTTCACTTCTATTCACTCTAGTTTTCACGCTGTTCTGTGAAGACATTTCTGACAATCAATTCAAAGTTAAATCACACTTCCTCGTCTCTATTTATTATTAAATAAATGCTTCCGGTATGCGCCTTGTCCAGCAGGTGATGTGGCTCCCTCTCGCTCGCTCTCTGTTGGCTCAAACAGGACAAAGGCTTCCTGGCTGGCAAAGGATTAGCTGTTGGTTCAGAAATGAAAGTCATCTTTTTCTCTTTTTTTTTTTTTTTTTTTTTTTTGGCGCAGTCAAAGTGTTTTATATTACTTTTGAAATTTGGCTCCTGATGTCTATCTTCCATATATTTTTTTTGGGGGGGGGATAAAATATCAGCAGGAATTCCCTCTCCAGCTCACTGGAACCACGTTAGAACATTGGATTTTAAAACTCGACGGTTTCATGCATATTTCAAGTACAACTGACATTTAGTAATACGTGATACTTTTCCTGAACAAAAGTTGAAACAAACGAAGAATATGTGTAGGGCTGGACAAAATGGCTGAAAACATATCACAATATAGGGTTTCATACTATTGATATCAGTCAATATCAATAATTATTGATGTGTTTTTTTGTTTTAAATATCTGAAATCCTTCCAAACTTGTGGTGTGACCTTAACCTTTTTATTCACAGTTTTCACTTGTGTATTTTTAAGCAGTTACGAGGCACAGTGGCAAGACCTGAAACTGCTGCTGTGCAAGTTACTCAACAGGTTGTTGCTAGGTAACCAAAGAGCGAACGAGTGAGTCTGTTAGTTGATGCCACCAACTTTTCTCTCGCCAACCGTCTTTCCGTAACATGAAGGAATAAATTTTTCATTTGCTGCATGTAAAAAATAAAATAAAATAAAATTTTAACTTCATTTTGTCAGCTGTTTCAAATACTGACTTGATAAACAGAAAATGTTTGTTAAACTTAGAGATGAAGTGACTTCATTTACACCCGCCCTCAAAATCAACCTTGCTTATTAGCGTCATATTTTTTTTACAACATGTTACAATTTTCCAGATTTATTGCTTCTGCTTTTCTGTCGTCACTTTCTCACCTTTGTAGCGTATCGGTAATTTACAAATGAGAAGTTCTGTCATGCAGCACGACTGAATGAGAGCTTATTAAGGTGAAACATAAGGAGCGATTATCTTTACATTCCCAAGGATAACCGCATAAATTGCTGCTTTTCGAACTCTGTTTGTACAGTTTCTCTTTCTCACTCTGGTATGGCCTCGACATATTTATTTCTGTATCAACTGTCTCCACTTAAACATGACCAGTGGTGCCTTATGCTGGATAGTGGCCAAACTACAGCACTAAACAGATGTTAATAATTTAATCGATTGGAACAAATTTTAATTGAACTAAACATTAATCAACAATTAGTTGTAAGTCGATTAATAGGTTGCATTCTAAGTTGGAAATAAAAGCCCTGGCTGGGATTCAACATGGCGCCTAGAAGTGCAGACACTAACTGGCATTTTGGCTAAAGCAGCATCAGCTTAGATACTTAAAAGAAATAATAATTTCCTACTTATAAAGAACCAGCGGTGATGCACAGTGGGCCCAGAGTTGTTGGGGGTGGTGAGGGGAGGCAGGGTGTCCTGGGCAGGTTTAGCTCCAGGTGGTTCCGACTGCAGCGGACCATCTGTCCCGTCTGCAGCAGAGAGGGAAGCCGTCTGGTCCGGGATTCCTGCAGAGATGCAGGAACTCTGGAGCGATTCTAGCAGACATTGTTGCCGTAACAACACATGGCTGAGTCATTCTGGACGTCTTCTCTAGGAGGCAGAGGAGCAGCCTTGATTTGCTCAAATGATAAAAACACTCAATGAAACATGACTCATCGCGTGACTCGTTCAGATGAGTCAGACCAAGAACAGGAGCTGGAGTTGCTTCGGAACAGAAGTTTACAAAAAGTCTAAATGCTTTTATATCAGGCTCATGTTAAACTACAGCATTTAAGTGATTATGAACAAAGGTTAACAAAGTGTTCATAAAAACTGGTGGATAAGACAAGTAACCTGAATGTAGCTTGATTACTTGACTGCGCTATAAAATGGCACTAAAACACATGAACCTGGTCCTTTAAAAACTCCTAAAAGAGATTTCTGATAATCTGTAATTCAGCTTTTAAAAAGTCCATTGAATCGTACTGTAAATTGTTAAAAAAAAAAAAAGAAAAAAAAAGACCTTTTAATAACTGAAATCTTTGTCTCATTTTTTTTATATGTCTCCTTTCCTCCGGTTGGACGGGAACATGAAGGTAAGAAAAAGTTTTGCTTTCATGTAAATGCTCTTGCTGCTGTTTCCTTTCTCTTTTCTAATCCTTTATTCTGAACCACATTTGTTAGAAACACATTTTGTTTTCAGGTGCAAAAGCTCAGAATATTTCTATGACCAATAGGGGGCATCATGACCTAAAAACTGATCACTTTCAGAGCCTTTGTGTGTCAACCAACCAGGATCCATACGTTCAGCCTCAGCTTTTTGTGCAGCACTTTGTGTGATGTGTGAATTTAGTTGGCTGCGGCTCCATCCTTCCTCCCTCCCACAGGTTTTGTTGTTTGTGCCGATTTTAAAATCACGTCCTTGTTAGAAAAAAAAAAACAAAAACAAAACATCCATCCTGGTTTTTACTAAAGCTAATATGTAAAAGCAGTCCTGGTGTCTGCAGACACACCTGGCTAAGAGCTTCGGTAAACGTTCACATTGTCATGGCCGTGATTGTAGCACTCAGCGCCATATTAGTGGACCAGATCCACTCCTACATCTCCCACATTAACACAGTGGTTAGTATGCAACAAAAAAAAACATCCTTTTGTACAAGGTCAATGCTAACAGGCTTGTAGCTTTTGTTAAACACTGAAGCAACAACTTAGTTTAAAAGCAGAATAATACGCAGATGACTAAAAATCAAATGTACATTAAAACAAGTTGTTAAAAGCAAAGTTTTCCTTAAAGATTCAGCTGTTTAATGTGAATTTCCTCAGGAGGATGTTTCTCTTGCACACAATGGCTTTTAGAGGAAATTTGATGTATTTATTTCTAAATAGTATTTCTACCAAAATATTCTTTGACAAATAGTGCTAATATGATTTAGCCATGTTTCTGCTGAGTTGTGGCTAATGTGCAGCCCCAGAAGGCCAGAGTCAAAGACAGGGCTCAGCTATAATCATTCAGTTTAGTAGCATGATTAATATTATTATCATTAGTATTTCAATGTTTTAATATATTTAGAAGTAACTTTAAAAGAAAATACAAATACAGTCCATAACTATAATTATAATAAAAACATATTATTTTACCACAAAATGTTTGTATAAGATACATTGATGCCCCCCAGACCCAAAACGTTGTTGTATTTATCTTAAAAATTCATCTTCAGAGCATGAAGATTTATCAAAATGATGTAATGTTTCAAATAAAATGACATTTTCTGCCCCCAATAAATAATCATTTCTTACATCTTGACTCCACTGTTGGTTTTTGCAACAGTTGCCCTTTTCATGCGTCTTATTTACACCATATAATGTGCAAATAAGATGCATAATATGCGTCTTGGATTTTACTGGGAAAATCCTAGAAGAGATTAATTGGCTTCAGCAAACGACCCAGAACAAAGACATAATAATAAAGTTTTACATATTTATGTATCAGATACCACGGCACACTGTTCAGAACAAATTTTTCGGCTTCATCCGAAAAATTAACAATGCAGTTCATTCATGGCATCACTTTAAAAACAAAATAAAACTGTCTTGCATTAGAGTTTATACTAGAATATTTTCAACTCAACCTGCATCCTCCTAGGAACTCCATCAGACCAAGGTTATTAAAGTTAAGTAAAACTAACAAAAACTGAAATTGAGAAAACATTTTTGTTAACTGAAACAAATACAAACACTAATTAATGAGGAAAATCTATGACTATCTGGACCTATGTCATGCGTTTGTAAAACTGCAACGTACTGAAATTATAGATATAATATTCTTTGTTATTAGCTTTTCAAACTGAACCAAAATATTAACCAAAACATGGAAAAACTAAAAGTAGCGCTAACATAAAAACTAAATGAAATATTTAACTAATAATAAAAAACTAGCAAAGACACTCTAAAATCTAATTAAAACTAACTAAATTAGACGAACAAAAAGCCACAACGAAATAAAACTGTACTATAGCAAAAAACCCAAAACTGTGATAACCCTATTAGAAAAAAAAGACTGAGAGTCTGCCGCACAGCTGGGGATGATTTCGGTACTGATCAGCCATCAGAGTGATGAGCTAAAACATTAAAGTCCCGTTTCCAGGCGGTTCATCATGCAGGACGCTGAAGTGGTGTCAGCTGATGCATGTCTGTATACTTTTCACTGTGGAGGACGGAGCAGTCTCTCTGACAGCTCTGATCGGCTGTGCGTTCCCACTGCCGGGCCCATGATGATCCACATCATGTCCACCTAGAGGAGGAGAAGAACCTCGTAAAAGCTTTTCATATGGATTGTTGTTTTACACATCCAACCGCCTTAATCAGACTCTCAGAGTAGGAATACACTTTATCTCAACATGGCGGGAAAAATTTTTTCTTGCTGAGAGAAAATAACCACAAATGTGTGTGTGTGCGCGTGTGTTTCGGAGCAGTACTTCAAACCCTCCAGTGTTCTCTAGAGTGTTATCACCGCTCTATATTCCTCAGCCGTTGAGCAGAAACATGGCGTTAAGCACAAGAAGGTGTTCAATTATTTTCCATCTCTCTTTAAGTGTTTTTTTCCACCTTCCTCTTCATTTGCCAGCGGTTCATAAGAGAGGAGTATGCTTCTAAATATGGAAAATAATGATAAGAAATTAGTTTTCTGTACATACATTTTCATCTGTGCCATTAAAACATTTGGTAAAGAGTCATAAAACCTCCATATGTTGCAACGTACCTCAAACCAAAACAGCTGCATAGACTTTTTTGTTATGACTAACTAGATTTACTGCTTCTGCAAATTATGATTAATGAGTTGATCTACAGTTGACCGATCTTATCGATCGATTGATTAATTGATAAGCAGCCTTATTCTCTTGTACCAAGATCATTCCACAATGGACTCTGTTTGGACCGTTTCTCTTTCTCGTTTTGGGATAGCTCCACCATTTTTGTTTCTGTTTTATGATGAGCAGCCAAACTGCAACACTAACAAATGTCTAAGCGGACATTATTAGTTGGAACTAAATTTAATCAAATAAACCATTAGTCGACAATTAATCATAAGTCAGTTTATTGTTTGCATCTCTAGCTGCTTCTGTAGAATTTGTGCACATCTACAGCAAATTATTATTTTGGGTTGGCATAGACTTAAGCCTATATGCATCAGAAACACCTGATAATTATCAAGCAAGCTTAGAATGTTTTTACTGGTCTGCTATTTATAGCGAAACACTAGGAGAGGAACATGCGATTGGTTTTCTAGTCAGGTTTTTGAATTTGGTAGCCATCTTGCAGTTTGCTGCTTAACAGACATGCCGCTGATAGTTAACCTGTATCGTTAGAATAACTAAATTATTACCTTAACATGGTAATAATACTGACTGTTTATCCATTCAGTATTTTATGGTTTTCACTTCAATTCAGTTTATTTATGTTGCACCAGTTCACAACAAGTGTCTCACTTTACAAAAAGTGTTTCAGTTCAATTACACATACATGGATCCTAGTTATCCAACAGTAGAGTATGATCAATTAATAATTCAAAGTAGATTTAAAAGTTTTAATCTATATAAACCCAGCAGGTTGCAAATCATAGATTTGCAATAACTATTCTCTCCTTCATAGCAAAAAGACACATTTCTGGGATTTATATAAAACCGGTCTATTTGAGCACGCATACACACGCACCGCACACACACACAAACCCAAACCATCTGGATTGTTTGTGTTCTTATTTAGTTATGCTAGCTTGATAGATGACAGAGGAGAGGAGTCCATGGCTACATTAGATTTCCCAGCTTTGTTTCCGGACCAGAACACAACATTCAGAGTCAGGCTCGTTATCTCATTAAGCCCGTCTTTCTCACTAGAGGACATGCGACCTATCTGGACAGTCAGTCTAGTGTGGATCAGTAGAGTAGTTGTCTTCCTAGAGAAACAGGTGAAGTGTCGTCTTTGAGTTTTTCAACCATACCTTAAACTTTCTCATGTACACAGGCTATTCAGACTCATCGTACATCCATAACCTGAAAGGACTTTGCACATTAGCTGTACGAACAGACATCTAGCTTTCAAATTCTTTGGGGCTCAATGGAACAAATCTATTCTTAGTTGCAAAAACAAAATTTGGTTCACTTTCAAGATGTTTGCTATTTTCATTGTTAAATAAAATAACAAGAAAAAGCAGATTTGGGTGCAGCAAAGTCAGCATTTCAGTAAAAGCCTGTGGATAGACTTGATTCGACTTGTTATAATAGCTAGGTAAAAAAAAATCACTAATACTTTGTGCTGTACTTAGCATTTTCTGTTGTAAGAAAATTCTGTCCTCCTCCAAACACCAGCATGCTACTCTGGATAGAGCAGAAAGTGCTGATGTGTCCTAGCTGGTTTCTTTAATTTGTGAATAGGGTCAGCACGGGACCATCAGGACCTGATGGCCAGATTATTCTGCTGTTCCACGCCACCCTCCAACCTCTCACTCTCTTACAAGCCAGCTGTAGAAGCACATGCTAAGTCAGCAGCAGCTACAGAGTTCATCTTCCCGTTCTCAGTTCAATTACACATACATGGATCCTAGTTATCCATGTAAGAGACACATTTGGAAGCTCAGACCTGAACTCTGTGTAGAGGCTCGGGAAGCGTCAGCTTCACTTTTGCTTGGTCTCACTCTAATTATGGTTAACCAATGACCAGCTGTTATGTTACATTTCTAAAAATAGCAGTAGAGTCACCATCCTAACCAAAAGCTGAAACTTAAAGCTAATCTCACATTTTTCTCGATTTCCACAGATTGAACCGTTTTTGTTGCGAGTCAGCAGCTCGTTTATACGACACCCATGATATGACCAGAGTCTCAGAGACCGGCATTTTGTGAAGTCAGGTCTCGGAATGAAATTTTTCTGTAACGTGTTCGTTATGCTAAAATCACAGTGCCATATAGTGGCCTGGCAAGATAACTGCATCTGTGACTCAAGGACTCTCGGTGGTTCTGTCTAAACCTGGAACTTTTTCTCAATCAACACCTGAAGAACAACACATTAGGTTTGTTTTATGCAAATATTATGATTTATTTGTCTCTAAACCAAGACCTCCTCTGTGGAAATCAGATCACAATCTTGTTTATCTCTGCTCTGATTGTAAACCTGACTACCTGTTAGAAAGATGACTGTTAGGGAGTGGTCACAGGAAGGCGAAGAAGCCCTACAGGGTTGTTATGAAGTAGCTGATTGGACTGCTCTTTGCCAGCCACATGGAGAGGACATTAATGCCATGAATGAGTGACAACATAAACTTCTGTGTGGACAGCGCCATCTTCTGCAGAACAGTGAGATGCTTCCCTAATAATAAATCCTGGATCACCAGTGAGCTAAAAATTTAATTCCCTATTGGGATCAATAAAGTACTTTTGAATTTGAAATACCATCAGGCAGTGGTCTGTGTAACCGTAGTCTATGTTTAAGCAGCAGTGTCAGGAAAGGAAGAAGTAGTAAATCTTATTTTCAGTCTCATTCACCTGTGTGGGGGTATTAATGGGGTATCTGGGTGAAGGAGGTAGTGAAGCTGTTACGTTACACAGTGACAGGGTTTCTGGTTTATTTACAGCCTCATATTCTGGTCATTGCTCCTAAGAAATGGAGTTTGCAGACTTGAGCGGCAAACGGGAGTCTTCTCCTGAGACGAGGCTAGAGGCACCAGCACACACTGCAGGCTGAAGGCCAGCCACAGCGAAGACTGTTGCCTGGCAACAGTTTACAGAGTCTAGCGGGGTCCTTCAAGGCTGCCCACAGCCCTGCCTGCCCTTCGTCATCGTCACATGAAGATTAGGTCTGCAACTTGCCTGGCCTTGAATTATTTATCTGTTGTTTTCTGGCAGCCTTCAGTGTTTCAATCTGCTAGTTGTGCTTCAGGTATCCACATCACCTGCTACTGATCTGAAGTCTGATGCAGATCAGATCAGGCGTCTGTCCAGCCGTATGTGGATTGAGGAGTTTGAAGATGGATTCAGTCAGGCTCGTTTGTTCTAAAGACTGCAGCAAAGGGAAATATTCCTTCAGCCCCAATGCGTTTGATGTTTTCTGTTTGTTAGTTCCTTCTCCCTCTGGGCTGTCGCTGCTGCTGATCTGGGGTGCCCGCCTCTGATTATTTGTTTCCTGAATGTCTAATCTGCCAAGTTCATGCCTCTGGCTACCCAACTGAGAAGGGCTTCCTTGTTCTGCGTCTGCCTGGCAATCCCAGCGACTGCTGCTGTCCCCGGCCTCTTGTGCACATTACCATACAGCTGTCCCCCAGGACGCAGAGAGGCAGACACCCAGGAGCTTCAGAAGGACGCCGGCCACTCCCTCCGCCCTCCCAGGCTGGAGCTGCAGCAGATGGGCCATGCAGATTAAACCACCAGGCACATGGCGCCCATTGTGCGTTGCCTATTGTGAAATCGGAAAGGTCACCTGTTGGGGTCAATGCTGAATTGGTTGCGAAGAGCGCTGTTTCTCATCCACAGCCTCTGCTGGTAACGGTTTTGCTAACGTTAGCTTTATGACTGCAGGGAAATATTGAGCAGCGGTCAGAGCACAGGTACGGCTCTTTGTGTCGTTAAACACTTTCTTCACTAACTGAACCAAGTAAAAAAATCTTTCAGGCTGGTCATTTCTGTGCCAAGGTTATTATAGTTAGCTAAAACTGGTGAAATAACGAAAACTGAAATTGAGGGAACATTTTTGTTAACTGAAGTAAATAAAAACGGTAGTTAATGGGGAAAAAACATTGACCAACTGGAACTGTATCATGCATTTATGAAACAAACATACAGAATTTCTAGATATAATATTTGTTTTTGTGTTTATGAATCTGTTTATTAGCCTTTTGGAATGATGTAAAAGGCTAATAAACTATGCCAGCTGTTGGCAAATTATGGTACTCCATACTCCTCATGGTGGCACTTAGGCTAGTCTGCAAAATGGCAACAGCAAATTTGGGAGAAAACATTTTCTTTTAATTGTGTCTTCTGCTGAGCATTCATTATCCAGTGAATTGGTACATCGATCTATACATAATCACAATACAATATTTTGACCTTTTTGAATTCTGCACCTAAAAATGAACCCAAGTGTGAAAGAACTAAAACTACTACTATAATAAAAATTTAACTAAAACCGAACATTTTGTAATAACTAACAAAAACTAGCAAACACACTGTAAAAACAAATCGAAACGAACTGAATTTGTCAAAAAATGACAACGAAATAAAACCAAACTGTAATGAAAAACCCAAAACTATTCTAACCCGGCTCTGTACAGTACAGGCAAACACATCTCCTGGACTCCATCTGGTGGTGAGACTCCATTAGAATGTTTAATAGAGTTCATTTCAGGGTCCTGTACTATATATGTGCCGTGTCGAAATCTACTGCCAGCATAGCGGGCGCCCAGTCTAACCGCTGTGCCACACATCACCCCCAAAATCACCTTTCCTGCAGCATAGTGTAAAGATTAGAAATGCTTGACATTGCATCCAAACGTGTGAACATGAACCCAACACCGAAAAGTTGGATTTTTCTCACTTTGGAGTCAGAAAAATGACGTGAAGTGTATAAATATAGACAGAGGTTCGTCACCAAACCCAGCATAGAAATCCAACTACTATTAGTTGGAGTAATAAACACTGTGCTACCCTTCTAACAGCTTTTTTTTTTTTTTTTTTTTTAAATTCATGGTGTAATATCCTTACCAACCCGATTTATTGCTGGCTTCCTGACCTGCACCCGAGCTGTGGTCAGTCGGGTGTGTAATCATTCCCACATCAGAGTTTAGACATGCATCTAGTGATGAGGCTCCGTTAGAAATCAGTTCAGGTAGAGGTGTGCCGATCGATCGGCCACCGATCATAATCCGATTTCCGTGAAAAAGTGTATGACCGGTGATCGCCGATCACGGTCTCTTGCTGCCGATCACCTGTATCTCATTCGCAGCCTGCCTGTGCAGCTGATCTCCTCTGTCCTTCACACTGCCAAGCGCGCAGCAGTAAATCCTAAACAATGTGGAACCTGAACGCTCTGAGTGAATGGAGAAGTTTGCATGTTGCAGTGGAAAATTACCTCGGGGTGAAGCACGTCAGAATGCGTCAACACAACGAATCTAGTGTGACATTTTAAAAACAAGCATTTGACGGAGTTTGGCTACATCGAGGCTCAATGCAGGGAAAAAGGACATCCGGAGCGGCCAGTAGAGCAGCGCACAACTACCAACACTCACCCGGATTAGAAGGCTAAACAAAGAACCTGAAAAATAATTAAAGTTTTCGAGCTGGCGGTGGAAGACGCTGGTTCTGTTCTCGTTACTGGTAGTAATATTTCACAGACGCAGCGCCATTTCTGCTCCACCTGCAGTGACTCTCACACCGAACCTCTGCTTAAAGCTGCAGCGTGTAACTTAAAAAAAGAAAAGATTTTAGATATGTATTAAAACTTTCACAGTCCTAACACAAGACAGGTAATCTCTGAGAAAATAATCGATCTCCTCTACCTTCTCCTGTGTTCTGCAGCATGACTCCGCTCGGTCAGAAACAACCAATCAGAACCAGCATTAGTCAGCTAGCCAATCAGAACCAGCATTAACCAGCCAGCCAATCAGAACCAGCATTAATCAGCTAGCCAATCAGAACCAGCATTAATCAGCTAGCCAATAAGAACCAGCATTAATCAGCTAGCCATGCTATCAGGAAGGATTGTTTATTTTGATGCCTTTGAATGAATGTTTCCTTTTTTTACTTGACATTATTTGATATAGGCAGATTTATTTGACTCATGTATAATTTATGGTACTGAGAGCCTTACTGTTAAATATTATTTTACTGATTGCAGGTTTTCTAGTTGTCCTTTTGACTGAATAGCTGCTGTATTGTGCCTGCAAGTATTTTGCATGTTTTATGCCTAAATTAGGTGAATTTATTGCCAGATCATTTTTTAATTTTGTCAGATCAAATGGTAGCATTTATACCTAAAGCAAAAAATTAACAGTTAATCCAGGTGATTGGCAAAGATCGGCCTCATTAGTGATCGGTATCGGAATCGGCAGCAGAAAACCTGATTGGAGCATCCCTGATTTCAGGGTCCGTTGTTAATTTCCTGTTCAAACCTTTTCCTCCTGGCAGACGGTGGAGAGCCATAACATCCAGAACTTCTATTTTTTTTATTCTTCCATTTTTTTCCATTTGCATATCATTTGAAATGAGTTTTATTTATGCGTTTCAATGCTTTTAATGTCTTACCATTACCATTTAGTGGCATTTTTAAATTTTTGTTGTACTGTTTCAGTGCAGTGACAATAAAGGCTCTCCATTCTAATTACTTTAAAAAAATCACTTTTTAATCAAATTATATGTTGGTAAAATAAATAAAACGGAGAAGCCCGAGCTTCAGACGGCCTTTTGACGTGTTGCGTTCAAATTCCAGGATCTGAACACCTTAAAGGTTAGAAGCGACTCTTAGTCTGAAATCTGTTGAAAATCATGAGGTCAGATGAAAGTTCCTGATTGTCCCGCACCAAACACTGCACCCCATCTAAAGCCCATTAAAAATACATTTTAGCCACTCTGTAAAACGTAATCTCCACTGTCAAACACCCACTTATGTTTCTGTTTGTATTCTAAATTGAGTGTGTCGAGACGAGCAGTTGGAAAAGTTGCTGCGGTTCAGGTAACTCATCATACTGTGGTTTCTTTGCAGAAAGTATTAAATCCACTCATGGGAGGATAAAAGTTGACCAGTTGGCTGGTAAAACCTTCACCTGTCAGTGGGAAACATAAATAGAGGATTACGGGTTTTCCAGTCACATAGTATCATTTTATAGCATAATTAAGTAACTGTTATCTTCAGTCGTTATAGAAAATGCTGAATATTGTAAATATAGCTTAAAAGAAATTTTATTTTGTAAACACCTTGAAATTTTTGCCTCTGTCTCTTTAAGAACTCCTGCTCTTTCTGAAACAACGCCTTTGGGAAGTCGTCACAACATGGCTCCTCTATTAACCCTTTAACAACATTTTTACCAGCGCTGCACTGAGAAGTAGCTCCTCTAATGAGCTTCGCAGATGCATAGTTCCAGCAGGTGTTTGCTAATTGCTGCTGGCTAGTCTGAAGGAGCAGTATTGCCCCAAAGATTTAACCTTTTTTTCTAGCATTTATTTAAACCGTAGAAACAGTTTGGCTTTAAATTTTTAAAACCTTTTGTTTGCATAGATATAATCAGCTCATCCTTGACCTGCATGTATCCACTGTTTAAACAGCACTTTATTCTGCTTTTTAGAAGCTGTATGTTTAATTTATGCTCTGAATAAAAGTCAGCAGTCAGACACTCGGTGGCATATTAATATAGACCCATACCAGAGGAACTGCTGTGCAGTGCTGGTTGTATGAGTGAGTGAGTGTGTGTCTGTCCCACATGTTTCAGTCTTTTGGGAGAAACATTGACAATTTTTCTGCATTATTTAAAGCACAAGACATAAGCAAACAGAAGCAACAAGTAAACAAACAACGCTCCCGCCTCTGGAGGGTTCTCCCACTCCAACTGGGAGTCAGGAAGCAGGGAAGTGTTGTGTGTGGGTGGGTGTGTGTGTGTTTTTGGAGGACTCTGTGAGTTTGTTCAAACTGAAATGAGTTGGAGACAGGAAGGATTGGAGAAAAGCATACTCTCAGTCAAAACTGCTTCCAGTGCCTTTTGTTCTAATTAAAACATTTAACATTGAGTGCATCAGTTTCCAGGCCCTCCAGCCATGTAGCTTGGTCTTTAGGCTATGCCTCTTAAAGTGGTGCACTGATCCAGATAACGATACCGTATTGGCCCTTTCGATCCAATACAGAAAAATGGTGCAGGATTGACTAAATGTACAAAATTGCAAATTTATGTGCTGACTCTGCACCAGTACAGCACACTTAAATATACCAATATTTGGACAAGCTTTGTCAAACATGTAAAAACAACATAACTTTTATTTATTCAGTCAGTGCAATTAGGAGTAGAACAACCAGTACATTTCGCAGTTTTAGTGTTAAATAAGAAACGTAATTAAAATCACACATGAATATGTTTGTTCACACGAAAAGTCATTAAAGAACATGCAGCACCATGGTCCTCCTTCCACTTCCCGTCATCTTTTCTGCTGGTTGCAGTTGAAGTACCTCCTGTATCAACCAGGAGGAAATTCATTTCAGTTTATTTACACAGCGCCAATTGATAGCACATGTCGTCTCAAGGAACTTTACAAAAAAATAATTTCAATTTAATTACATGTATTCTAATTGATCTATTTATTAAACTGTTCTAAGATCCGTTCATTATTCAAAAAGTTTCTGCCTGTCGCACCTCCTGGACCAGCAGGAGGCGACGGCACAAAATTGCTTGCGTTGTAGGTGTGGGCGATGTGGACTATGAAATTATAGCACAATATTTTGTAATGCTGTTGTGATAACAGTAAAAGGGATGATGAAGAACTATTTCATGTTTTCATGTGATTGCATGGCAGGGCAATGATAGTGCCACATACTTCTCTCTCAAAAAAGAGAACATTCCCATTTGCAATTGTCTTCTTCATGATGCCACTTATTTAAAAAACAGGGATTTATATCACTAAGCTGCGCAGAGGAACTGCATGTAATCAGTTTTAAACTTACTGATATTTATTGATCCTCTTGTGGAACAAACAATGGAGAAAATAATAAAAATGTTTCCAGTAATGTCTTTTTTTTTTTTTACATCAATAATTAAAATTTATTGAAGCAATGTGGAATCAAAACCTTAAGAAATTATCACAATCAATGATAAAATATACGATAAATGGCCAACCCTGTTGTTTTTTCAGCAATCCCTCATATTGCGACATTGGAAAGGGAAAACTTCCCTTTAACAGAAAGAAACCTCCGGCAGAACCAGAACCTGGCTCGGTATGAGTGACCATCTCCCTGATGTAGGATTATTTTCTATGTTCATAAAAATAAAAATAAAAGATCTTTTTAACAGTAGATTGTTGCTGGATTGAGGAGCAGCTGGAAGCGTGGATTATCTTGTACACAGAATAACACCAGGAGGAGTGAATAATACAAAAGCAGTTGGGCTATGGATGCTAATCCCAACACACTGTGAGCTCCTTGAAAGCAGATCTGGGTCTAGAGACGAGGGGAACACCTCGCAGTGACTAATAAGCTCTCTTTGCCTCATCTCGGATGCCAAATGGAAATTCTGGATGATTAAAGACATCATTTTGTTTCTGTGTAAATGTTTCTGCCAGCTCTGGCTGAGTTTCATTTGGCTTGTCAGACACTTCTCTGCAATCATCTTTTCTTTTCTTCTAAATGAGAGCAGACTGCTCAAACCCCACCTATCACCAAGCCGGAGAGGGTAAAACAGAGGAGCAAGGAAGACTGTTTGCACCTGTGCTATCAGCAGCTCATATTCACTAGAGGTGTGGAAAATAATCGATCCTATAACGCATCGTAATTCCTAGTTCTAGGAATTCTGAATTGATTCAAAATGCTCAAATATGGATTTTAAAATGCATTTATGTTGTACATCTTTGGTGCTCCTATTTGTGAGTATGCTCCACATTGCATTATTCGTCCACTTGGCCACCGTAGAACACCGTCTCACACACTGCATATATTTGGAATAATTCTTTGATATCTTTTTATTTAAGAAAAAGCCAGGCAACTGAGCTAACCTAATACTGGTAATTCAAGTTACAGAATTTTACGCACAAACCTATATTTAATTAAATATAAACTAATAGGTTCTATGCTGTATTAATTTCTTATAGAATTCTTTTAAAGGGACAGTATTATGTATTTTACATCAATATGGTGCCATTCTATAGCACAATCAAGTAACTGTTACCTTCAGTTATTACACAAATTCTATGTATATTAAATACCTTAGCAGTTACTTGATTTAAAAGAAATTTGTAATTGAACCCTTTGAAATTGGGCCTCTGTCTCTTTAAAAAGCTCCTATTTCTGAAACCCCTCCTTCAGGAAGTTATCACATCATGGCCCCTCTATTAACTTTCTACCTTTGTTACACTGAGAAATAGCTCCTATAATGAGGTATTTGCTAATTGCTGCTGGCTAGTCTGAAGGAGCCGAGGTGGGGGAGTCACAGGGGAGGGGTGGAAGCTCCGAAGCTTGGAAATTGCGTGACTCTGAGGCGGTGGCGGCGGTCGGCCCACCCAGGTGTTTGTGTAGCTTAATAGTTGCCATGGGAGATTAAAGGATTTCTTAAACATGCATGAAAAATTAAGGCAATAATCCAGGTAGTCTTTTGATGAGGGAATAACGTAGCATGATGTAAAACTGAAAAAAGTAAATTTTACATAATACGGCCCCTTTAAATAAATTTTCTATTTGTTTATGCTGTCTTTTCATCTTGTCAGTCACTTAAACAGAATCTATATGTCATTTGTAGAGAAAAATTGGTTTCTGAATCAAATCAGGACCCTAAAAATCTGAATCGAGTCACTTCATATTGAAAGATTTGCATTTCTAGTATTTAACTTTAAGGTGGATATTTACTTGATTTGACCTTGAAGCCTGTTAGAATGGTGTTTAATAGAAAGGTTTCAAAGTCTTCCAGACTTAAGTGAAACATTTTCCATTTCCTCCATTTTGATATTTCCATGTTGTGCAGGTACAGGTCTGAGTCCAGTGGTCCTGAAAAGCTTTCTGACCGCTCTCCTGGTTTCTCTCTGAAGCATCTTTTAGTCTCCGCTGAGCCGCTTGCACTGAACTGCTGCGTCACCCCGCTCCTTTACTGTTTCAGCTTGTGGCCCGTCAGCATCATGACGGAGGGCATCATTTAGCAGAAAAGCCACTCAAACCCAGTCATTGATTTCTTGTACTTCATTACTTCTGCAGCTGCAAAATGACCACATTGAGGAAGCTAACGAGGCAGTGTCCATCTTAATCAGCTCTCCCAGTCATTGTTCTCCCGTCCTGGCAGGACTACCGGGGCATGCAGCTGATAATACTGCTGTCCTCTGCTGCCGGGAACAGCTGGGACTGTGACATTGTAATAATTTTAATAAGGCAAAAATAAGGAGCTCTAGGATTCATGTGCCTCCAGCTTCCTTAAAGGTGGAGTATGAAACTTTTATAAACAATGTTTTTCTTTTGCATAAAACTGTCACTATGTTGTAACAATATAGTATGAGACGGATGATCTGTGAAAAAAAATCAAGCTCCTCCACCTCCTACCTGAACCACTATTGTTGTCTGAAGAAATCTACCACTCTGGTCAGAAACAACCAATCAGAGCCAGGAGGAGGGCCTTACTGCTGTCAATCAACCTCATGTATGCGCTGCTAAATGTGCTAAAGGCGGAGAAACGACTTACTGTTTCAGGAAAACCGTTTATTCACTGTCATTGGTGATCATGCTATCTAGGCTTAGCATTCACAACAGGCTTCAATGTAAATAAATATTGAAGCAAAGATACTCAAAAAATCTACTCCAAGGGTAATATTATGCTGTTTCCAGGGATATAGTGCCATTTTATAGCACAATCAAGTAACTGTTGCCTTCAATTGTTTTAAAAAATGCTGTATATACGGCAAATATGACTTGAAGCAAATTTTACTTTGAAAATGAATGCCTTGAATTTGGGCTTCTGTCTCTTTAAAAACTCCTGCTGTTTCTGAAACACTGCTTTCAAGAAGTCATCACAACATGGATCTTCTGCGAACCCTTTAACAACGTTTTGCCAGCAACGTTGCTCAGCAGATGCACAGATTGCTAATTGCTGCTGGCTAGTTTGAAGGAGCCGAGTGGGGCAGTAGCAGGGGAGATCTCCTCTGTGAGGTAGAAGCTTGGAAACTGCAGCTCCGAGGGGGAACTTTGTCGGAGCTAGGTCCACTCAGGCGTTTTGCACTTCTGAATAGTTGCCACAGGAGATTAAAGGATTTATCAAAAAAGAATGGAATAATCAAGACAACCATCCAGGTATCTTTTTAATGAGGGAATAACATTATAATGTGGTGTAAAGTTTAAAAAGGATGATTTTACATAATACTGCCCCTTTAAGTACAGCACTCAATTAGACATAACTCTGTTACTGTCCACCCCTGGTTTTAGCTGATATGTAAAAAACATATTTTTATGAAAAGCTCCATACTGCAGCTTTAGCAAGACGAGCGTCTGCTCAAGTCGACTGCCCGCCATCTCTACAGAAGTGAAAATCTGTTGCATAAATATTAAATGAACGACTTTTGTGTTGGAAGAAAACTTTGAAAACAGTCAAAAGGCTCAAAGAATATTGATTTACAAACCTTTCATTCTTCAGCCTCCAGGTCTCCTGCTTTGTTTCTTTCTTCTATATTTGGTCTGTTTTCTAGGTGATGCTTTTAAGCTGAAGGTGAGCAGACAGCATCGTATGACAGCATGAGGGGGCCTGGTGGTGTAAAACATGTCAAAACAAAGTTGTATCCGCCTACTTACTTTTCTGGTAAAATATCTCCACTGTGCACACTTTTTACATCCGAATAAAGACTCTCGGAACATCAGTGACACCTTATGACAGGATTTTTCAGGTGGGTTTAGAGGGAGGAGTCACGTTGAAAGATCCAACAGGACTGATCAGGATTGTGTGTCACTAATCTGAATTCTGTTGGAATATGTTCTTGCTGATGCCAGAGCCCATCTTATTACAAGCGATTGGCTTAAAAACTTAAGAGCTGTAAAGTATGGTAAAATAATGCACTATTTTTATAGTTTTGCATGGTCTACAGTTGTATTTACTGCATCATTATTTGTTTTTGTTTTTTTTCTGATGCTGACAGTCCCAACAGTCAAATGTGCTCTACAACCTTACATTTCTAATTTCATTTTTGAATTGGCATCCAGCTGCAGTCTAATGAATTTACATCTTTGATTCTAATGCTAGGCTAACAATAACATATTTAGTCTGCATTTTCATAGAACTTATTGATTATTTAGCTTTTAAAATAATCTGCTTCCAAAATTTCTCACTTTGAACTCAATGACTAGTTGGAACATGATATTTCCGACTGCAGAGATGGCTAGTCTGAAGGACAGCCTCCTTCAGACTAGCCATCTGGTCTAATTGCTGCACGTCTGAAAAAGTGCAGCAATTAGCAAACACCTGGTGGAACTGCGCATCTGCTGAGCTCATCGTAGGAGCTGCTTCACAGCGAAACCCTGGTAAAAATGTTGTTAAAGGGTTAATAGAGGAGCCATGTTGCGATGACTTCCTAAAGGTGGAGTTTCAGAAAGGCACAAAGTTTTAAAGAGACAGAGACCCAAATTCATGGCGTTACATTACAAAGTAAAATTTGTAAAAAAGTAATATGCAGCATTTTATAATAATAAATAGCTATTCGATTGTTCTATAAAATGCCACTATATGCCCTTTTAATTTATTTATATATTTTGATTTGCTCAGGAATATAGACTAAACACCTGCAAAATGTTAGTAGAAGTGCGTAAGTAACAATGTTTATTGTGCATAGTATACATTTATGTAGTTATCTGCTCTTCATAAGGACTCGCTGGTCAAACAATTCACATTATATTCATCCTTAAGTCATTTAATACTGTTGAGGTTTTTAGTATACGTCTGCACATGTTACACATTTACCTCTGCAGCAAAGTGGTGGAAGTCTCATCTAATTCTGATGGGTTATGGATAGGAAGTAAAATTGCACATATTTGACTGTAAGTACTCCAACAGGAGGCATACAAAGGTCTTTATCTTTACATTTTTCTCCAAAGATACTTAGTCTTTCTAAGTCACAATACAGAAACCTTGACTTTGACGTTGTCTTTGTGTGTGCAGTCAAACGAGACGGCATTTGCATTTTCCCACAAGCTATCCCCTGCACAGCTATGTAGCGAGTGCAGGGGATACACACCTGCTCAAATACTGCAGCAAGTGTGTAATGAGGATGTTAACCTGAATTTGTCTGATTTATGATAACTTGATCTAGTTTTACACACAATACATCTGCCCTGTAGTTTAATTCTACAGTCCTATAAAATTAACAATACACAAAAATAACATTAATCCAACACCATGCAAAATATGGAAAACATCCCAGAACACAGCCATGGTTCACTAACCAGTAGAAAAAGAGCGACGGCCGATCTAAAGGCCACAGTCCAACCTCCCTCGCTTGCCAAGCATTCCAGAGTGCTGTGTAAAGGTTGCAGCGATGTAGACCATCAAGAGGGGCTTCATCAACAGAGTCCCCTTAAAACACACAAAGACCCCAAACTCTGTTTCATACACTTCAACATCTCATGATTCCCCCAGCTCTTTCACCACTGACGTTCCACTAAACCTTTGTGCCCCTCGAACGACACCCATTCCTTCACCTTCTAGTAGAAAATTAGCATTTCAGAAGCATAATAGAAGAAGGGTGGGACTTCCCTAACAAAATAAAAGTCTGTTGAGTAGTGGCCCATTTCACATTTTAGACTGCTGCTAAATGTGAACCTCTAACCTCCAACTCCATGTCACTCATCAGTTACTGGTATCAGCAAGCGATGCGTGAGAACTCTGTGATCCATCACCTATCAATAAAGTTCTTCCCATGCAAATTCTTTATGAATATCAATACCTCATTATGTCAAAAGAAGGAAATATTGAATGTGATTCAGTTTAAGCAGGTAGGTTGACTGGTATATTGAAGCCTTTAAAGACTCTGACATACTTCATGCGAAGTGCTGAAATCGGTTCTTATTGATGTAGGTACTTGATGAAAGTTGTGTCATTTTGTTCGCAGGCATGCATTCGCTTGTCGAACTCGACACCAGGCCCTGGTCAAACGTTTGACAGAGCTCTGTGCAAAATGTGGTGTGATTGGTCAAAAGTTTGTTGCTGTGCTGTACACGGAAATGCAGTCTGATATTTCACTTCAACTAGTCCGCTTCCACTCTCCGGTTTTAGTATCTGCAGGGGACATGGAGACTTTTGGAGAAGGTTTAACTGACGCGGTGAGAAATTATGTACATTTGTGTGATTGTTCACTAAATAACATCTACTAAAATACGACTGGTGAATGGTTAGGTTAACTTCTGGATGGAAATTGTAATGTCATTCACCGAGGTTTTGTTAAAACAAAGAGTTAGCATGGAGCGGGTAACCCCCACAAGTAGTGGAGTGACGTATACCGAAGCAGGAAGGGTGTCCCTCAGGTGGTCTGCACCGTTGTATGAAAGGTGTAATCAAATATGAACGTGCCAAAGTCACATGACTTTGTGTCGACTGTTCGGCTTCGGATGAAATGTCGGAGCCTTTAGGAAGGCTGCATCTTTTTAAACCTGTCACCATCAGGCATGAAAAAAAAAAAAGTCTGCTTTTGGTCCGAACCAAAGGGCTTCCTGGTGTGAATAAACCTTGAAATAGACAGTAAATGTTTTTGTGGATTTTGTTTGTTTATTCCTCCCTGTTTATATGCTCCTACATAAAGGTTAAAGCAAACCCCTCACTGGTGGTTGGCTTGATGGGAGAAAATGTTCAAGTTTGTGACAGCTTGCATCACCATAAATATAAGCTGCCAACTCCTGGTTGTGATATTTTCCCTTGGGCTGCTGTAGTTGACGTTGGGCTACAGGCGGTGCACGGTATTTCAGTCAGTCATGTATCATCATTTGGAATTTCACTCACTGCTGTTCTGACAGAAGGCGGTACAGACTACATCAATCAGATATGACCCATGGAGCCATTGGCTGACTGTAGAGAAAACATGATCCATCAAACCAGATCCCCTTCATCCACCGATCCTTGATCCAGTTGTGAGGCTCAGCGACCATTGTCACCAGTTCAGCCATCTTCCATCCTTTGATACTTTTATCGTTGTCCAAGATAGTTGGTGATCTCAGCAGACTGGGAACATTCCCCCAGAGCTCTGACCCAGCTGAGGGCAGTTTGGTCCTTGTTAAACTTGCTCATGTTCTTGTAACTTCCCCCATTTCTCTGCTTCTAATCCACGTATTTCAGCATGAAATATTCATTTGCTGCTGCCACCAACATGCGCCATAATCATTATGTAAACTTTTTTTTGAGCTTTACATCATGTTATAATGTTATTCCATCATCAAAAACATGAATGGTGTGTTGCTTCGCTGCGGTTCGCAACAAGTGAAGCCCTCGCGAGTAGACCGTACCCCACCCTGCAGCCTCCCCCTGCTCTGCTCTGCATAACCCCCCCTATCAGCAGAGGACGCGCCGCACACGGTGCTGCTGAGGAGACGTAGGACTGCACCATTCCTGCCGCCTCCACCGGGGAGGCTGTAATCCCATCCTGTAGGGAGGAAGAAGAGGAAGAGTCACTGCTTTGCGCTCTGACGCTCCGTCCTCTCCTCCCCCCAGTTTTCCTACCGTCTCTCTCTCTCTCTGTGTCTCTCTCATCCGTTCCCTCCCCTGAACGCAGAGGCTGCTCGGTCGCAGCTCGCGAGCCTCCGGGATCATCGTATTGTTCGCCCGCCGCTTTCCCCCCCAGTCCCCTTCTCTCCCGGTTAAATCAAAGCAACACGGCGGACCTTTTCTCCATTTCAACCCCTCTTCCTCCTCCCCTTCTCCTCTGGACGTCCTCACCGTGGGAATCTGCTGCAGCCGAGCCAGTCCGGTGACGTGCCCGAGCATGTTCTTACCAGAGGCGGATTTACCTGACAGTCCGCCGCTGCTCTCGCTCCCCCGCCAGCACGCGCGTTTGGACTTCACCGACCGTCACTGAGGAGGAAAGGAAGGAAACACACCCCGGCTCTAAGGATGGGGTTCTACGGCACTTTAAAGATGATTTTCTACAAAGTGAGTATGGTCGGCTCCGGCAGCTGCGGAGGAAGAGTCGCGGTGTGACAGACCCCCACCTCCCCCTCTCCTCCCCAGGGGCGGCTCTCTAACTGCCGGGGCCTTCATGTTATCACGGGGCACGGCGGGCACCGGTCACTGCTTCACTGCATCGCTGTGATTTGGCCTCTTCTTCGTCTCTCTTAACTTCAGCTGTAGTGAATTAAAGCCTCTACTCCCATATGGTTTGGAGAAGGATGTTAGAAATGCTAATAATGGTTGGATTTTTTTTTTTTCATTATTATTCACCAATATTTCTGGAGAAATATCTAGATGTTTTTCACACACGAGAGCAGCTCTGCTCATGAGCTGCTGTTCTGCCTTTCTTAAACCACCTGGACGCATTTCCAAGCCACATCCAACCGACACACAGCAGACCGAACTGCCAGCTCTGCTTGTGTAAAATTAGACTTTTTAATAATAAGTTGGAAACAGGGAGCTGACAAACAGCCTGTCCGCCTGCAGGCCATCTTGCAGGGTTATCATAATTAGATGTTATGCAGCACTGCTTATCTTCCTCTGAGCGAAGTGACTGCTGGAGATGTGTGCATGTGATCGGCGCGCCTCTGCCTCTTCCCTGACATGGTGCTCCTGGCCTCAGGCTCCACAGCACAGATAATGGGTCACTGTGTCAGACCGGGTTGAGCTAGAACCTCCTCAAAGATGCTTCCTGTGTTACTGGAGCTCATTTAAATGGTGACACAACGTCCAAGCTGCTAAGTATTAAATAAATAAAGTAGATCATTTCTATTAAATTTCTAGCTTTATTTTTTAGAGACTTTTTTATTTGGTTCAAATAATCATTATGAGGCAAAATGTCATAATTGGAAGTGATTTTTATAGCAGAAAATATTTGCTCACTGTTTGAGCTCTAATCAACCAGCTGGAGGTGGCGATCCTTAGTAGCAGTGAACCGATTGCAGTTTTTGGCCAATCGCCGATACCGATTTTGAAAGATAGTTTGTTTTTTTGTTTGTTTGTTTTTTGTCTGAAATGTTGCTAAATACATCAAGAAAGTCGCTGAGTTGGCAAAAGAGTTGGTGACTGTTGTTAACTGTCAGAACATGCAGACTTGACCTGGTGGGTGTGTCAGTCAAACATCTCTCACAGCAGAGCAAAAGAGAACAGTGGTTGATTTCTAGACCTTTGCTGAGGTGGATAAGATCAGTGGATAAGATCGAGTTCATGTGGAAGGATTGGCTGATCACCGACCTCCTGAAATGAAGGAAATCAGGGGCAGATTTTTCTGTGCACTGCAGATCCTTAAATCAGACATGACCTGCAGGTTAGACCGTTTCTCTTATTAAATGTGTCAAGAAAGGAACATCAGTCACTTTTCCTGTGTTTTTCCAATCACTTTTCCATATACTTTCTTGCGTGATTGTCAATGGACCACTTTATTTCCCCATGTTGGATTCAAAAGTATTTGTGCTAGAGCACATTTTTTTGTGTGCTAAGAACCTCAAACCTTAACTTTGCCAGACTTTGCTTTCCTCCAGGAAAACCCTGAGCATGGAGTGTCTAACAGTGATGTTAGTTTGAATATTTATGCTCTTCTGTTTGGTTTCCATTGTGGTTTTTGAAAATCATAGTTTAGATTTCAGCGGGTTCTGTTTTTTGAAACTGTTTTTGAACAGAACTGTTCTACATGCCGCCCTGATGAAAACGCCCACGTTTCCTGAGAGTGATTGCTTCTCTGAGAACGACGTTAACCCTCTTTGTATCCGTCCCGTGGTGCTTTATTGGGTCGGGCAGAAGAGAGGGAACCCGGCAGTGATGAAGAGGGAGGGAAGAGGAGCGACTTGGTAGTGGTGATTTCTAAACTCTGCGTTCTCTCCGTCTCGTTAGCACAACAAGCTTTTTCTACTCTTCTTTGCCGTGCTGATGTCCAGTTTCAGGTTTTCTCACAGAGGCACATATTCTCAACCCAACCAGTACGCCCTCTTTTTTTTTTTTCTTCTTCTTCTTCTTCTCTCCTGTCTCACTCTGAAACACACACACACACAAAATAATACCACACACAAACACACACCCTCCGCATGCATACACACACCCAGGCTCTCCTTGGCTACTGAACTGCCGATGCAGTGAGATCACCACTCTAAGAACAAGGCTTTTGGGTCTTATTTGCTACTCTAGATATCTAATAACTCACCCTAATTACACCGTCTTAAATTAAGTCTAACATAGGTTACACACCTGACCCGGCTTAGAAACTTCCAGAGATGTTTCTGTAAATCTCCCTTCATGGATTAACTGGAAGTTTTTCCAGTGAAACTCTCCGCTTTTGCATACAGGAGATGAATTTTGGGGAGAAATAAGAAAAGACTGAAATAATTAAGTGGAACAGGAAAACTTTGACTCACAGGACATGTGTGATCATTTACACACAGGTTTGGTTTCTTGTCATTTGTTGTGGTCTAAATTTGTCAAAACTGGATTCCAAAAACACTTTGTTTAGAAGATGAATTGATCATTTTCAAGTGAAAATTGCATTTATGAACAGTGATTTAAAAGTGAGCCTGTAAAACTGTATATGTATGTATATATATATATATAAATAAATAAATATAATTTTTTTTTTTTTTTTTTTTTTTTATGTGCTGTTTCTATGTATTATACTGATTGGCCTAAAAAGACAGTAAAAAGTACATTAATATTCTAAGTTCTAAAGTATACATGTTTAAATTGAAGGTGTTGGGAATCTTCTTTAAACATTCATATTAGAGCCAGTCATACCGTTGAATATATCATGTTTGGGTTTCTACGGGGGAAAAAAACATCTTACATTTAGATTTGCTGTTCATAACATTTCTGTAAGCCCAGGAAGCTGAAACCACAAACAGACGCTCAATCTTTCTCTCCCTAAATTATAGTGATAAACAATAAAAAGCCCATATCTGGAGGTAGACGTGTAATCATGCCACTGTAGAGCCAGACAGCATGGAGTCAAATGTCCAGCGTTGTTCCCTGAGTAGAATACAATAGTACAATAATAAACCTGCATCCAAAAGCCATTGTCTGCCTCGTAAGGGAAACATGGGTTGCTTTTGGTTTCTGGTTTCTATAAGCCATCATCTAATTATGCTCTGACTTGGCACAGATGCATGTTTTCCTGCACAGGTTGCGGTAAAACAACTGAAAGCGACACAGTGGACAATGGCTAGCTTCGCCACTAGTGTACAAAGTTGGCCTGGGAGAAAAAACTAAAATTAACCAATGAATTTTTGGTTAATTTGGAAAATTAACCGACGAATTATTGATGATGACCAAAGTCACTTTGCCCAAGTCTGTATTTTCGGTATTTTAAATAAAAATGAAAAGAAAAGTTGTTTTTCTTTTCTTTTCTTTTATTTTCTGGCTTTGTAAAGAGCCCAAAAAATGGCTCTTTATGCTAATGTCTCTTTAAGATGCAGCACTACCTGTGCTATCTATAGTCGCGTGACTCCACCACTTCCAGTCTTTAACACGAATCGTAAAGAGTGAGGTTTTGCAAACAGGAAGTCAGTTTAATGGCTCCTGTAAGGTACAATAAAATCCTGGACAATTGGTCACCTGAGAAAAGGAGCGATTGTGACGATACGCGACGTAAGTTTTTATTTTTAAAAGTAACTCCACAGGGGGCGTGGCTTACGTTCGCCAGACTAGCAGCACAAAATTAGCACTTTGACATGGGAGGTTTCCAAGCCTTATCCGCTTTGGTCAAGGAGGAAGAGAAGCTGCTAAGAAAAAAAAAATATCATCAATCATTTGGCAACATTTTGTGTTCGTCAAGAACATTGGAAGTTATTTTATACTTCTAAACTTGTTCAGCTGTGCTTATTTGCTCAGTAACAAATAAGCACAGTAACAAAATAGCTAAAAGTACACAGTTCCTTCCTCTGTACAAAATGGTACAGAGGAATTATCGTGTTATTGTTATCGTTTACTAACACTATATATATGGCTGGTGGACTTTTCAGTATATCATGATTCTGACTTTCGGCCATATTACCTACTCAGCCATGTAAAGGATGTTGGGACTTAAGCAGAGATGAACTTATATTTGAGCTTCAAAGAGGAAGTTGTTCTTAAAATGCTTCACGTTTCTCCGTTAAACCAATTGAAAACGATTACGGTTGCGTCTTGTTGTGGCAGGACACTAGAGGAACATGATCCCTAATTCTTCTTCTGATGAAGGCAGGACGATCACTCGCATGTGTGTTGATTAGTCTGGCCAGGGAGAGCGGCAGGCATGGGATGAAGGAAACTTGGCTGGCCCAGGCCCTGCACACAGCCTCTTTTGTTTGCCCAGTCGGGTGGATTGTAATGGGGACCCGAGGCAGCGCGCACACGCAGGTGATGAAGAATGATAAAGAAGCAACTCTCTGGTGTTTGTTGTGAGCCGTTGATGTGAATCACAGCCAAAGAATGCGGCGTGCGCCCTCCTCCTGAGAGTTACCGTATTCTGTGGTTATTTAGCGAACATTCTGTACTCTTGGAATCTGGGCGTGAATGTGTTTGCCTCTGGATATTATTGTTCGTCTGGTTGCTTAGGGATCCCTGTTCTTGTGGTTATCATGTTCAAGATGGGAACTCAAACACAGTGAAACATCCGACCACTGTGCACTTTCTCACAGTGACTCTCTTTAGGTCCATGAATCTGGTTTCTGTTTGGTGCAGCAAAATGTTGAATTTATTCTGCAGCCAGTAGATGAATTTAATGCACACAGACATATGTCTATGCAATGGTGTTAATGTTTGAATGTCCTCAGTTTAAGAGCTAATGCTGACAACGTTTCTAACCTGCCAAAGCGGTCCTCCATCTTTAAAAACATTTCTGACCTTCTTAAGGTCCCATTCAAAAATATTCATACGACCTTCATGCCACCTCCTGGTCTTCTAGCTGCAGACTTTTTTTGGGGGATCTCTCATCTGAAGATGGAAAATGTTGTTGCCTTTCCTCTTTGCAAAGTCACTCAAGCTCAGTCAGACATAATGGAGAGCATCTGTGAGTATGAATTTTTCGAGTCTTACTACAGACTCTGAATGGGATTCAGGTCTGGACTTTGATTGGACCAATACGTCTCTTCAGTCTGCTTTGTCTGTTGTACCTGTGACTGAGTAGAATAGAAATATCCTCTTATTGTCCCTCAGTGGGGAAATTCCGGTTCAACGGCAGCAAAGGGACAGAACACTGAGGCATGTAGGTTCACACACACAAATAAAAGTGTACAAATATACAAATAACAAATATACAAATAACAAAATTAAGGACAAGACAATACAAACCTCTTCACTTATCAGGAATGTACAACTGAGTAGAATAATAATAATAATAAAAAACTACATAATGTACATGAATATTTGTGACAGACCAGGGCAGAATAAATCTCCTCGGGGCGTTTCGAGAACTTTACAGTTACTGTCAAACTCATGGAAATTAAAAACAACTGAAAGTTTGTGTTCCAGCTCCTCCGCCTCCCGTCCAAAACATTCCTCCTCTTCAGCTAACTACAGCGATGTAATGCAGTCTCTTTTGCTGCATTCGTTCGTTTCATCCCTTTCTGATCCGGAAGCTGAAGTGAGACCAGCGTTGTTGTAGAAGCAGCTGCTGGTAGGAGGGATCTACGATAACGCTGCTTCGTGCGTGGTTGTGATCCCTCTGGAAAGTAATTCCCGTCTCAAATCAACCCCACAGGATGAAGCTGCCACTATTTATGGTGGTGATTGTGTTTATTGTTAGATTTGTCACATTGTAATTTACATTTAAGCTTTATGTTGGTCTGTCACTTCATCATAAGTGACAGACATAAGGTACAAAATGAAAACCGTTTTTAGCTTTCACATTTTCTGGAAAGCTTTGTTGGTAAATTCCTTGTAAAGCGCTGCCTTCTTAAAAAGAAGTGTGATTTATTTATCTTTTTCCTTTTTGAACATAAACTCGAGTGGCGTGAAGTTTTCTAACGTTCTCTCTTTATTTCTCTCCTTTTCTCCTCAGATGAAGAGAAAGTTGGACCATGGCCCAGAGGTCCGATCTTTCCCTTCAGGAAAAAAGCCCTGCAAAGGCCCGGAGTATCCGAGGTACGCTCAGAGATCCTGCTCTCCGCCGTTTTCCTGAGGTCACCAGGCCCCATCGGTTCCTTTGTTTGCCATCTGCCACACAGCGTAACAGTGACAATAACAATGTGAAGTGTTCTGAACTCTGAGAGCTGCGTTCGTCCTCCAGCGGGAGGCCGGTTACGTCCGCAGCGTCCTGCCTGTTCCTCTGGCGCTCGATCTTTAATGCATGAGTTCACATGTAGATGCTTTAAAATTCAAACCCGACACAACCACTTCTGCGTAAACGGTGCGCTGTAACCGGCTCCCTGTGCCATTAAAAATGAATCGATAATGAAACCGACCCCCTTTGGCTTTCAGTTTTTCCCACCAGCTGACTGAACCTGTAGCTTGGAGAGGTTCTCCTGCGGTCCGGACCCGGATCAGTGGTTCTAGAAACCTCCTGTCGCAGAGATGTGCTCTTGCACAGTTGGTCAAATTAAGTCTCTGACTGAAAATAAACTTAGTTTAGCAGAAACCTTTGTGTATGTCCAGCTTTAATTTGTATTCAAATGTTTAAAACAAAATGATTTCCTTTAAGCTTACCTGAGTATAACAACATGGAAACCTGACAATCTTCAGTCATGTTTGGTTTGAGACAATAAAACATTTTATCAAGCATTTTTTTGAAAAATACTCATAAAGTGGCAGTTTTTGATATGGATTACATGGGCAGATGTGCAGGGCAGCATCAAAAAGAGGCGGAGCACCTAAGAACTAGAAAATAAAAATATATCTTATCTGTCAGTTGTCCCCAGAACAAGTTTGCTACTACTTGTATGCATGTGTAGTGGAGTAAGTTTCCCTTAGTTGCTGTTGAGTACTGGGAGAATACACGACCTGCTTTCTGCTGCTGCTGCAAAAAAAATCAAACAGATAATTCTTTTCATTTAATTGGTTGGAGTGCGGCAGAAGGCGGGGTTTGCCCAGGGCCCCATTCATACAGGAACCAGAAGTGTGTGCATATTTATATTGTGATCTTTTGAAGTTAGGCATAGTGATTAATCACAGAGCTAGATTAATTTGATTACATTTTTTAATCGACTCACTGCACTGATTTAAATATTTGTCCGGGTCGCAGCAAAGCATTGCCAGATACTCCTATAATATGTTCCTTATTGTTGGTGCAGCTTCCTCTGCTGCCTGTTTGTGCGCTCATTTCCTGTAGAGGAGCAACAAGAGGGCCGATGCTAACTTTAAAGGTGCTTTGTTGTGGTGTGTATTGCAGCCCAACAGGAATTGTCCCGTGTCCAGCCACACCCACCACCTTCGGCCACATCAGAGCAGCCAATGGCCAGGGCCAGCAGAGACGACGAATCACCTCAATCCAGCCTCCTACGGGGCTTCAGGAATGGCTCCGAACATTTCAGGTGAGCCACCTCTGGCGGGCCGTCAGAGAGCAGGTGTCCGGTCAATCACTGCGCTTTTAGTCTCCCATGTAATTGGTTGCCTTGTTGTGTCGGCCCAGCACATTATCAGGAGCACCGTGGTGAGGGATTGGGATGAGCCGTAGCTGCAGGACAGAACAGCAATGAAAAGATGAGAGGGGTTCTTTATTAAAGCTTTGTCTGAATTTGATAAACTATCTCAATGTTTCTGATAGTGATGTATCAATTAATTTTTTCACTTTCTGTAATGGCCGACACCATTACAGAAAAACAGAGTTGACTTAAAACGTTTCTTTTTTTAAAAAAAACACAGACATAAATGTATTGAATTCCAAATGTATTTGGTAACTGCACCAGTACAGCAAACTTAAATCCACCTATAGCTTTCTAAGCTTGGTGAAACATGTAAAAACAACTTTAATTTGTTCAGTCAGTGCAGTTAGGAGTAGAACAGCCAATAGCTCAGTTTCCATCACAAACGTGCGCCAAATGTAGTCAAAATACCAAATTTTTGATTTTAGCAAAATTTCGCAATTGCAGCGTTTTGATTAAACACAATTAAAATCACACATGCATAAGTTTGTTTCCATAAGTCTTTAAAGGCATGCCATGCCATCATCCTGCTACCACTTCCTGTCAACACAACCGAAAAACCACATCATCCGAGCACCAAAACCTTTTATTGAAAAATTTACTTGCCACACCTGCCATCACTTTTTGTGTCTTTGTAGTCTGGAGCTGTAATGACCTCTGACCTCAAGGAAATAAGATGTAATATATACTTATTAGCTTTGATAATCCCGGTGATTTTGTTGCTGTAATGACTTGTCATAGATTTCATTTCCACAGAGTTATGACTTATTATCTTATAATAGCTGTGTGAACCTGTAACCCCTCCGTGTTTGTTCTAAACATTATTTCATCAAACATATTTCTATTCTGACGGCAACAGGGAGGAAGTGCCGTCTGCAGATGTTGGACGTGCTTTCCTGTTATTACTGGTTTGTGGTGAATTTAAGAAATAACACGTTTGATACAGTAGACCGCAATCTAACAAATAATCCATAAATATACATCAATTCCCTATTTGTTTCCCCACAAATACACAACACAATTTGAAGTATTTTAGATTGAGAAGGTACATTTTTTCCCCAGACTTTTAGAAATCATTCTGAACTAGGACCTTTGACTCCAGATCAGAACAGATCAAGATTTTCTTCCACTGCAACAGATATTCTCATCTGCTACTTAGAGATGCACAGATCCAATATTAATATATGTATCGAACCCGACAATGGAAAAAATTCTGGCTCTGGTATCAGTGACAAAATGCCCAATTCATATGGGCAGATCTATTCAGTCTAATTCTATGCTTTGTGCTTTGAGTGACATCAGGCTTTATTGTTTATTTTAGATTTTATTTAGAATTCCTAATTGCACTTTCTGAAACGTTTCCTGCAGTTTATTTTTTACATGTTTAACCATCGTAGTCAACCTATTGTTTGTGTGACTTTATTTATTTTCCATTGGCTGTTGGTACTCCTAATTGCACTGACTGAACAAATTATAGCTGAGTTATTTTTAAATAAAGCTTCTGAAACTATTTGTGTATTTACGTGTGCTGTACTGGTGCAGAGTTACCAAATAAATTTGTAATTCAGTCCATTTATGTCTGTTTTTAAAACAAAAAAACGATAAACATTTTAAGTCAATTCAGAACAGTTTTTCTGTATTGGCTGATACTAAACCTCAGGTATCGGTATCAAAAGTGAACAAGTGGATCGGTGCATCCCGACTGTTTGTTGTTTTAACACCAAGATCCCAGAATCCTTTGTCATACATAGTTCTAAAGCAAATACAATTGTTCTTATGTCGTAATGCTTTAATAGAGTTGATATTGTTACACCTCTAATAAATGTGGGGGTAAAAAGTGTATTCAAGACTTCTTCTGACCATGGTTTCAACCCACCAAATTTTTGCTGCAGTTGTGAAAGACAATTTATAACAAGGTAGAAATTTTAGAAGAGAAAATCATTTTAATCTCAGGTTGAGAGGACGGCCCTGAGGAGGAGAGGCTCGTGTTTGAAGCTGAAGATCAGTGGCTGGAGTTGATGTAAGAGTTAACTATCTGGTGCTCAGCGCTGTGTTTGTGGGCAGCTCTCTGCAGCCCCTCATTACCCTGAGAACCAGCACCTCCGGCTAAACCTTTCAGTTGCCAAATTACAGGTGTAGAGCCAGATTTTCCACTCCACCTGTAATCAGCGTCAGAACCCAGCATTTCCAGGGCAGGGGACCTGCGTCTGCCGGCTTCAGCAAACACCTCAGGGTGTTCTGAAGAAACGGTTGAAATGTTGAAGCTGGAGGAATTAAACTATCAACTGGTGCTGCAAAGCAACTTTATGGTGTCAAACTTTTCCACTGATGGAAAAATCCAAGACACCTGGGGCACATCCACGCCTCACTTGCTGCTTTTCCATGACAAATGTACGGAAATTTGAGCCTTTATTCTGCTAACATTGGAAAAGCACAATTTAGCAACTGCGAGAAATTACAATAAAATCATGTGTGGATAAGTTTGTAAAGGAAGAGTATTATATATTGTAGTATTATATAGCACAATCAAGTAACTGTTAACATCATGCTATATAAATAAAATGTCTCAAAACAAAAATAGACTTTTAATTTAATACCTTGAAATTGGGCATATGTCTCTTTAAAAACTCCTGCGCCTTCAAGATGTCATCACAACATGACTCCTCTATTAACCCTTTAACAAGGTGTTTTACCAGCGTTGCACTGAGAAGTAGCTCCTGTAATGAGCTCAGCTGATGTGCACTTTTCCCTGGTGTTTGCTAAATCTTGCTGGCTAGTCTGAAGGAGCTGGGTGAGGCGAAAACTTCCAAACTTTAGCGCTGAAGAAGAACTTTGTCTGAATGCGGCGCTAGGTCCACCCAGGCATTTTGCAGAGCTGAATGGTTGCCATAGAGATAAAAGAATCAAAACAACACTTCAGGTATGTTTTTGATGAGGGAATAACATGACATAAAGCTCTAACAAGTTGATTTTACACAATAGTGTCGCTTTAAAAGCATGTTGTGTCATCCTCCTCCAACTACTTCCTGTCATCTTCATTTTCTTGGTTTGCGCCAGTAGAAACATCCATCTGTTGGTCATGTGACTTGTGTGATGTGAAAAAAGTGTTTCCATCACAGTTTTGCAAAAATAAACAGATTTTGATGCGTCTGAAGAAACACCAAGATGACAAAACTTTATTAACAAACAAGTTTTTTCCAAATTGGCGTATTCCCATTTATTTTCAAAATGTCAAATTGTGCAATTATACAGCCAATGGAAATGCAGCTACTGATGGACGACTCTGTTCTGTTTGCTTCACTTTTTACACCTTCAGTCATGTTCAGAGACGTGGAGGCGAAGTTCTTAAGGCACTATGTGTGAATGCTTGTATTGCTGCCGTGCAATTCCCACTTTTCTTTTTTTCTGAGTAATATCTGCAGAAGTGATGTGGTTTGGAAATAAAACCAGAGTTTATTACAGAAGTAGATCAGAGAGAAACTGTTTGGCTCATCTATCTCGTTCAATAGAGCCTTGTTACGCTGCGCAGCAGAATGTCTATAACTGGCTCAGTGTTTCATATCAACAACTACATATTATAGACAATCCAATAAAATAGCTGCGAGCCTTTTTACTGGAAGATGAACTGCATTTGGCTTCCCAATTCCACCAGTAGCACAGCGAGTTTATAGAAATGTCAGCCTTTAATTCTTCTCAGAAGTCAGTCGGCTCTGTTTGCTTCTAACTGTGTTCCAAACTATTATGCAAGTGATATTTTCTCAGATTTTCTTAAATGGTCAATGCAAATGATGGTCAGTATAATTTTCAAGCCATGAACTATTACAGTATAAATCAAATTTTACTGAACAAAGCTCCCAATGAGAACAGTATTTTTTTCAAAAATAAAAAACTCAAAATGCACTGTTCCAAATTATTATGCACCGCAGATTTAAACATTTTATGGATTATAAAGAACTGCAAACGGTCATCTTTTGAATGTGCAGCTTTAAGTGGTCACATGTACCACTTAAAGCTGCACTTTGGATGTGACACTGCACTTTTTATTCACTCTGGTTATCTTTGATAATTCTAAACAGAAAAAAGTGTAACAACAAAGAACTCTCAACAATTATTGTTTTCCTATTAAATTAATTTGTTTCTTCTTTTTTAAATTGTTGCGCGTTCCAAAAATCACCTTCCATCTACATCAAACTCATTTTCATTTTGGGTCATATCAAAAATCGGAATGTTGTTAAAGTTGTGCCAGAATCTATTGATAGAACCCATTAAACTGTTCAAATATCAATAAATTTCTATTGATTTCAGCAATCAGTAAGTGTTCCTTGAAAAGATGTCATTGAACACCTTGAATTGAATTTCTTGATTGTTTTTGTGGGGAATTTTTGCAATCAAAATCACAGATTTTCTGGTACTAATTTAGAAATATTTGTAATCATTTTTTTTTTCTTTTTCAATATTTGCGCTAATGTAAGACGTGAAATGTGACTTTTTATTAATCACCATATCAATCACGGACTACAACGTGGCATCAAGTAAAACAAAGGCAGCAGTCACTTAAACACAATGTTTTTGGCCAATTTTGAAAAAAAAATTACTGCAAAATTCAAAAAAATGTTGAATTTTGCATGAATTTTGTGGCTTTGCAAAAAAGGGGAGGGACTTACTGATGTGATTTGGAGTATAGGGCCACAAAAAAATCTACGACGGGCCAGATTTGGCCCCCGGGCCTTGTGTTTGACGGGTGTGATCTACATTCTTTTCCAGATTGATGCTTTAACAATGATGTCATCTAAAACTGAGTGCGTTCGGTGTTGTTGTCAGCCAGTGTCTGGCCCCTGAATGAAACCCGTCTCCACGTTTGCTTGTGCTGTCTGCAGAGCTGGAGCGGCCCGGAGAAGCTGCTAGCGCTGGATGAGCTGATCGACAGCTGTGAGCCCACACAGGTCAAGCATATGATGCAGGTGATCGAGCCACAGTTTCAACGCGACTTTATCTCCCTGCTGCCCAAAGAGGTGAGCGCCTCGTATCGCCCGGCCCTCTGCCTGTTGTCCTGTTCTGTTGTGAATTTGCAGCCCTCTAACGTTGTCTTGGTCCGTCAACAGCTAGCTTTGTACGTACTTTCATTCCTGGAACCGAAGGACCTCCTGCAAGCGGCGCAGACGTGTCGCTACTGGCGCATCCTGGCAGAGGACAACCTGCTGTGGAGAGAGAAATGCAGGGAAGAGGGTGAGTCTGGCTGCTTCCCACTGGGACTGTCGGAAAAATGGATGCTAGAAAATGCATCACTCAAAAATACTAGCATACATTAAAATTAGAGGTGTGCCGATCGATCGGCCACCGATTATAATCCGATTTCCGTGAAAAAGAGTATGACCGGTGATGGCCAATCACGGTCTCTTGGTGCCGATCACCTGTATCTCATTCGCAGCCTGCCTGTGCAGCTGATCTCCTCTGTCCTTCACACCGCCAAGCGCGCAGCAGTAAATCCTAAACAATGTGGAACCTGAACGCTCTGAGTGAATGGAGAAGTTTGCATGTTGCAGTGGAAAATTACCTCGGGGTGAAGCACGTCAGAATGCGTCAACACAACGAATCTAGTGTGACATTTTAAAAACAAGCATTTGATGGAGTTTGTCTACATCGAGGCTCAATGCAGCAAAAAAGGACATCCGGAGCGGCCAGTAGAGCAGCGCACAACCACCAACACTCACCCGGATTAGCATCACGGTCAGAAGGCTAAACAAAGAACCTGAAAAATAATTAAAGTTTTCGAGCTGGCGGTGGAAGACGCTGGTTCTGTTCTTGTTACTGGTAGTAATATTTCACAGACGCAGCGCCTTTTCTGCTCCACCTGCAGTGACTCTCACACCGAACCTCTGCTTAAAGCTGCAGCGTGTAACTTAAAAAAAGAAAAGATTTTAGATATGTATTAAAACTTTCGCCGTCCTAACACAAGACAGATAATCTCTGAGAAGATAATCGATCTCCTCTACCTCCTCCTGTGTTCTGCAGCATGACTCCGCTCGGTCAGAAACAACCAATCAGAACCAGCATTAATCAGCTAGCCATGCTATCAGGAAGGATTGTTTATCTTGATGCCTTTGAATGAATGTTTTCTTTTTTTACTTGACATTATTTGATATAGGCAGATTTATTTGACTCATGTATAATTTATGGTACTGAGAGCCTTACAATTAAATATTATTTTACTGATTGCAGGTTTTCTAGTTGTCCTTTTGACTGAATAGCTGCTGTATTGTGCCTGCAAGTATTTTGCATGTTTTATGCCTAAATTAGGTGAATTTATTGCCAGATCATTTTTTAATTTTGTCAGATCAAATGGTAGCATTTATGCCTAAAGCAAAAAATTAACAGTCAATCCAGGTGATCGGCAGAGATCGGCCTCATTAGTGATCGGTATCGGAATCGGCAGCAGAAAACCTGATTGGAGCATCCCTGATTAAAATTGATGTAAACCTGCAAATGTAGCTCCTTCACTCCCTGTAGAATCACCCAGTGAGCTGAGAGCGTCCAGAAACGGCATGATTCACTCTCTTTAGCCAACAAGGTGAACACAAGCGTTGTTCCTCATGCTAGCTATGCTAACACAACACACTAACTCTACCACACTGATTAAGCGCAACTTAAAAAGGTAAGGGGGACTCCCACACATCACAAGCTTGATGGCTAGTGATTAAATATTAGCGTCACAAAGAACTCAGAGACTGTGCTCTGTTGGTCTGAGCTACCTGTCTAGTTGAGTTTCCCAGCTGAAAAGTTCCAAATGTCCCACTTCCTGTCCTGCTGCACTCCGTTTCCTGTTCTGTGACGCTCTGTTCTGCCATTCCACTCATGCAACGCAACGTTTCGGTCTGCTGTTCTGGTCCCGTTCTGTTCCAGTGTGGAGTGAGTTAACGCAGGAAAATGTCGATCAGCTGAGACTGATCAGCTACTAAACAGGAAGCAGTGAAAGAGCCAGAGCTCCAGCTGTAAGGATAGCTAATAATAACAATGGTGGAGTCAGGCTGGAGCCGACAATTAGAGCAGAAAAAGCCAGTAACCCGTAGCAACCCACCCTGCTGCTGTAGCTGATCACTAAAGAAGTGACTGTGCAAAAATTACCATCAGGCAGAAATTGTACAGAGCTGCTGCTGAATACATTTCCATGGTCCGGATCCTTGTTTACACTGTAAAAATGTGTTTTATTATTCTCCAAATCCATGTTTGATTTGAATCGGGTTATTTTATTTTTGAATTTATCCTTTATTATTGCTGTCTCAGTAACACTGATTTGGATCAACAGCAAATGAACAGACAGATGCTAGAACTCAGTGTCTCACTAAAGATAAGCAGTTGTTATAAGATCAAACAACTGCACACCTGAGTTAAAGTTCACCCTCCCATAACAGATATTATGGGAGGGTACTTACATGAAGTATTATCTTGTCTGTTTTACCAAACGGGGAAGTGACACTTTTAAACTTTTTATTTTTGCAAGTGAGGGCTGAATTTTCCTCTATTTATACAAAATTCCCACAAGACCAGACCGGAACGTTAACCTGGAAATGCGCCATCTTAGTAGGCAACCGGTGAACAGCGTTACATAGGAGCATCA
>CAEGAE010079478.1:0-29236 GCA_903067095.1 Girardinus metallicus | reverse complement strand
CTCTGTGTTGCCCTGCGACAGACTGGTGACCTGTCCAGGGTGTACCCCGCCTCTCACCCGGAACATAGCTGGAGATACGCACCAGCACCCCTCCTGACCCCATTAAGGGACAATGGTGAACAGAAAATGGATGGATGGATGGATGGGAATCTTGATATCACTTTTAAAAAATGTATTGAACCGTCAGTGTGACTAGTAAACAAACTGGACGGATTTGTTTTTCCAGTGTAGGCCCATAAGACAAACCTTTCATGCACAGAAACTCGGTTCTGGTTCGTTGACTATGACTGAGTCCATGTTGAAAAACTACAGAAGGTTAGGCTCTTTAAATTAGGACATTTTGAGTAAAGTTTTTTAAAAAGTATTAAGTGTGAGGTACAAAACACAAACCCGATAAAATATAAATGTTTACATTCTTAAGAAGTTATCTTAACACTTCAAACAACAAATATAACCCAACTACATATGCATTAATTACAATAACACAAATTGTGGATCAAAGCTTAAACTTTCAGTACTGCTTCGACGAACACAGTCAATAGAGAGAGTTATTAGCTCTCATGACCAGAGCGCTCCTGTATCAAGGTGAGGATTCACAGTAAGCTTTGAGATTTTATTCTTTGTTCCCTTTCCTTTAGAAAAACACAGACAGAAAACGTTTTGCATAGACACGTTTCATCTACACAGACTCCTTCCCACCACAGAGGCTGAGCAGAAACAGGAACATCCACTCCACTGTCCTCACATCCTCTGAAGTCTTGCATATGTCTGAAGGAACTTCTTCTTCCTGTTGACACAAATGGTGGTCGAGAAATCTTTTCCCTTCCAACCAAACTACATGTCAATTTCTTGTTGATGTTGATCCCATCGAGTTTCTTGGAGTGGACCACCATGCCGATTTCATAAACCAAAATGGCCACTCCTCTCTGAAGCATTTGAACTTTTACCCTAGTTGACATGTTGGTGGTGTGAGTAAAAACTGGACTTCTTAAAACATTTCACCTCCCATGGTTTGGCAACAAAATGTTGAAACATCTGAGTTTTTTCCAACTTTCTGCTTTTCTGCAAGGCAGCAATTTTATAATCTAATGCATCCATAAATATCCTGTGTTACTGCTCTCTCTTCTAATTGGATCTCATCTGAGTTAGTCTAATGTTCTCTTTTTCTAATTTTGGGTTTTGAAGTCCGCCTCACATTTTCAGTTCTCTTCCATAACTGTTCGACTATGGAGGGTCCCTGTGGGTACAATATCTCCCTCTCTGTTCCAGCTGGGATATTTTGCCACTATTTTGTTTGTGGCATCGGTTAAATGCTTTTTACCTATATGAGGGCAATTTTCCATCAGCTCAGTCACAACCTTCCAGACCATCTGCCTCCTCAGTTTTGGGCATGGGGTTTTCCCTCCTTTCCAAAGAATGAATCACATCCTCAGGAAGTTTAGTCATTGGAATTTCAAAGTTTTCCTCTCTCTGTGTGTTAAGTCCTGTGCTGCTGATGAACTATGGGGTGAAACGGAAAGCAATGTTACCAGTTGGACAGGTGAGGCTTCCGTAGACGGAAGTGAGCTGTTCTCTGCCGTCTGGTCTATAAAGGACTGAAAAATCCAGATTCACGCTGTCCAACATTACAAAATGTCTATGTTTAGAACATTGTGTGGCAATTTGACTTGCATCTTTGCCGGTTTTCTGACTTGCACAAGTCTTGAGCTAAACCTCCACGCACTGATCCAGTTGTTTTAAACACCGACTAGCTCGCAACGTTGTGCTTTCTGTAGGTCTCAGAAGAAAATTAAATGTGAAGCGTACCACGCGAATGTTTAATTTTCGGATTGAACAGCCAAGGATTCCAAAGCAAATGGACTTTGTCCTCAAAACAGATTGAATATTTGTTCTCCGCTCCGCACTTTTCCAAAGATGGCACCAGCTGTGGCTCGTTGTTGACATCAGCCGCAGCGTGAACGTGAAGCTCGCGCTCCTCCCGACATCACCGCATCATCCAATAGAAACGTGCCTCAGCTGCACGCTTTAAAGTTCAAAGTCCTATAAAAATAATCCTATTATGGTTTTATATTTTATATGTCAATAAATCGCCAATGTCCCAGATTCACAATGCAACAATACTATCGAACAAAATTCAGTTTGAAACTATATTTCCAACCACAATTTGGATTCTTTCATTGAACATGTAAAAAGTAGAGGCATAAACCACTGGTTTTTTATTTTCAAAAACAAATCACTGACTAAAACTAGTTTCTCTATTATTTGAATGTCATATTAACATAATTGCTTTCTGAGGATTACTATATTTTTCTGTTTTTACCACCATTTGTAGTTTTAACGTTTAAGTTTGATTATACTTGCATGTTGTTATAAAAACAACAAACATTTTGACAGTTTACAAAGGTTACTGTGAATTAAAGCATATTTCCAGTTTACAATACTTTTTCTGTTGTGATATCACACCATTTTCTGTAAATTTCACCATATCTTTTGTACAGTATAAGTTACACAGGATTTTATTTAGAGAATTCAACATAAAGGGGGTTCAACACATTTGCGATCTACACTTAAAAACTTTTGAAAAATGTATTTTGCTCTGCTTCACAATCATACACTGTATGTCAGTCTAACATAGTATCTCATAAGATGGAATGAATTTTTTGTTAGCAACATAAACATATGTAAAAGAAGAAAAAGTTCAAGGTGTTTTAATTCTGTACATACCAACCTGTCACATTTCGTGTTCTGTCTGTGCCACTTCATTTTTTTTAATTGCAAGCTAAACTAAAAGTTATATATTTGGTGGTTAAAAAAAAAAGGAAATGTAATTGATAAGAGACAATTTGTTTGGTGATTTCAAGGTAAGCTGTTTTATATTGATCTGTTGAAAGGAGCCTGTGGTGTGTCCGTCTGTTTTTGCAGAACACGGTTCTAGATAAGGAGATCCTGCAGCTCTACGCTCTGAGCTCTTCGGAACCGCAGATGGAGCCGAGCTCAGACGTAGAGAACATCTCGTCTGCTCTCCCAAACGAACGGGCTTCTCTCACTAAACAAGTATCACGTGACAAAGATCCAAACTCCACAGAATCTGTTTTCCCAACCGTGACTGCTCATCCTGGGGGCCATCAGCGGACAGAGCCTCTTCCTGTTCCTGCACGTTTGCTTTCCCCCTCTGCTGAAGCGTTCCTTCTTTCCTCCCCTCCGGAAAAACAGACACCTCCTTCATCACTCTTTCTGACTCCATGCATGTCCTTGGATCCCTCCTCGCCCTCTGCTCTTCATCTTTTCTCTTGCGTGACTCCCTCTTCAACCCCATCATCTGCCAACCATCCTGCCCCAGACCGCTCCTCTCCCACCAACCAGACGTCCCCGTGCCCCATCTCCCCCATCCCGCCTTTCGTTTTCTTCCCGCTCTCTTCTCCGTCAAAACAAGCTCCCACCTCACCGTCTTCTGTCCAGCCGACTCTGTTCCCTTCTCCTCCTTCCACGCCGCCGGCTGCTCCCCTTCCCTGCTACCCTCTACTAGCTGAAGAACTTCTGGAGCAGATCTAAAATCCTGCTGCGTTCCAGTCCAGATGGAGCCACAGCATTATGTTGTGGATCAAGAGGACAAACTTCTCTGCAGATGTGAACTGAGACAGAGACTCTGGTGGCTGCAGGATTCGTCTGGATGCTTCGTATAAGACTGAGGAGTCGGAATGTACATCATGTTTATTTATTAAAATGCAGACTGTCGTGAGTTTGTTAGCACTCGGAAGTAATATATTACTGTATCTCATCAAGCTTTTCTTTTTGGACCTCTCTTTGTTTTCCTGTAGTCCACTAGTTTAGTTTAAGGGGAAAAAAATTGAATTTTGAGCTGTTGTTGCTTTAGCAGATAAAATTTAGTTTGTTTCTGATATGGACGTTCCAGCACATTTAACCTTTACTCCATTGTTGTTATTCTTGACCCCAGTAGTTGAGTCTTCCTGATTAATAACAGTTACAATTCAGTTTAACTTTTAATGAAGTAGCGCAGAGTTTAATACCAAGCAGTCAATAAAGAGACCTGTCCTTTCATTGGCTTTTATTTCTGTGCATTTATTTAAAATTAAGACAAGCAACAATCAGGTTGATACCGATGTCTAGTTTTGTTTGAGGTCAGATTTGACGATTCCAGTTTAGACTTAACCTGGTTTTCTTTTTAAAGGACAATCAGAAAAGATTGTCTTTAAATGATTTGATTTGAATAGCACTTTACCAAGTCAGAAGAGCTTCACATTACATTCATCCATTCACACACTGATGGTGGTGAGCCACATTGTAGACACAGCTTCCCAGAGGCAGTTTTAACAGAAGAGAGGCTGCCATGCACGCCATGCACCGGCACCACCAGGTGGTCAGAGGGTCTGTTGGCCCCCTCTGGTCACCACTACCAGGCAAGCCAGGTGAAGTGTCATGCCAAAGTACACAATGACTTAGATGGGCAGAATGGGGGTTCAAACCGGCAACCCCCTGGTTACAGGACAAACCCCTACCTGCTGAGCCACTGGCGCCTCTGCAACATATTTATAAACGATTTGTGTAAAAATGTATCAAACACTGAAAAAAATGTGTCAGGTTCATTGATGGAGGTCCATGTTGTGAATCTTGCTGGAAGTATGAGATGGTTGTTTATGTATCAAAGCATACATACTAACCTTTACCAGAGTGTGTCGACATGTTTATGATGCATTGGCATGTGTATATGTAGACCTTAACAGAGTGCCTGTTGCATTGGGCTACCTACTGTACGATTAAGTTCTAACAACTTCTTAACAGTTTCCACTGCTTTTTCAATGACGTGTGCATTTATTTCAATACCATAAAAATGACAACATAGCTCAAAATTTAGTGTTCTCCACTAAATTACTCCAGCTCAGTGAACAATCAGATCAAATGTGATCAAAATAATTTTACAGTGCCCTCTGCTGTTAAGCAACTGGAACTCCACATACCAGTGGATGGAAGCAGAGTGGATCTAAAAAGTCTACACACATGCCTGTAGGCTAGGTTTGACCCCCTGGTCAGATTACTACTCCAATCTCATCCATTCTGGCAACCCACCAATCTATTTTCTCAGCTATCAACATGTTTCTAAAGGAGTAATAATATTTCCTCATCTTTTAACACCACCAAATGCAATCATTTTCAGTCTTTCAGGCCCAAACTGATAGTATTTATGATTCCCTTGATCTCCCCTCTGCTCCCTACAGCTCCAGTCAGCAGATCTCATACTTCACTCTAATCTTGTCTCTTCAACCTCCTAAACTTTTGTTCGGTATTAATACTCCCACCTGTTCCTTGGATCCCATTCCTTCCCCTCAGTTTGTCCCCTGATCTTACTTCTGGATCTGTCCCACATTCTCAATCTGGCAGCCAGCAGCCCAATCCTTAAAAACTTCAATCTGGTCCCGACACTGATAACATCATAAACTTCCATCGAATCTTCTCTTTCTTGAATGTGTCACAACTAACCAACTTCAGACACACCTCAACAGCCTGTTTAGACAATTTCAGTCACACAACGCCGAAACAGCTCTTCTCAAAGTTACCAATGACCTCCTCTTTTGCTCTGACTCCAGCCATCCCTCTGGATCTCACTGCAGCTTTTTGACACCATCAGTCACTCCACCCTCCTGTTCCATCTCAAGTCCAATCTGAAGCTCACTGGCTCTGTTCTGTCCTGGTTTCAATCTCACTTCACAAACCATAAACAGTTTATTTACTCATATCAACCGTTGCATCTCTTCCATAGTTCCTCTAACCCAGGGTGTTCCCCAAAGTTCAGTGCTTGGTCCTCTCCTCTTCATCCTCCATCTTGGTGACATCATCAGTCAACATGGCCATCCTTTGCTACACAGTTGGCATACAGATTTAGATTCCCACCACATCCAAAAACCTTCACATCCACTCCACTGACACCAATACCTGGATGAAGCACAACTGTCTCAAACTAAACACTGACAAAACTAACAAGATCCTCATTGGCTCAAAAAGTGTCACCAAGTCCACTCAGAACTTCTCCCTGAACTTTGACACCATCACTCATCTGTAATCTTGTTATTCTTCTCAACTCCACTCTTTCATTCAAACTATACATCAATCAAATAACCCAGACTGCTTTCTTCCATCTCAGAAATATGGCACGACTTCATCTTTCACATCCAGAATTGAATAATGCAATAGCTTCTTCTATGGTACACAACCAAAAAGCACTCAACAAACTGCAATACATCCAAAACCAACACACCCATCCTCTCTCCTTCCGCTCCTCCGAAGTCTTCTGTTCCTCCCTTGTGGAACTGAGCTCTGAACCTGGAGAGACGGAACCTTCTTCATCGCCGGCCCAAACCTCCAGAACTCACTGGCCTAACCGCTCCATGCCTGCTTCAGTCTCCCCATCTTCAGGAACAAACTCAAAAATGTTTAAATCTGCTTTTTGTGTTTTTATGTGTAATGTTGCATTGTTTAATTTTATATTGTAATACTTCTGTAAAGTATCATTGAGTACATAGAAAGGCATCATACAAATGAAATGTGTAAAAAACAGGTAAGGTGATTTTATTTATATAGCACATTCAAAGTAATAAATCCTTTGATTTAATGGGATGAAAACAGATCACTTCAGAACTTTCTTTCATAAAAACTGCACAAGATGATTAGAAAATATCTGCAAAAGTTCAATCTGTCAGTACAATTCAGTTGCACTTTATTGTACTGTGTTCCCAGCAGTAAAAAAATGTGAGCTGTAAGAAAGTCAAGAAGCCAAAACCTAAATCAAACTATAGTTTTATTATTAAATCAGTGACTGTTTTATCATTTTTGATCAACTGTTTTTATTGTAGACCCGTCATGGTTATCGCACAGCCCAAAGGCTGCTGGAGAGATGGATGCATGGCGCCCTCTGGGGGCCATGCATGGATAATAAATGATTTTGCTGTGAGTCCAAATATTGACCACTAGAGGGTGCTGTGCATTTCTAGTAATAAACAGGAAATGAAGAAAACATTCATTCAGGTCAGCTCAAGTAATAAAATTCATTTTTATTGTCATAACTCGGCAAACAAAGACACTCCAAATGATTTCAAAAATAACGAGTTATATTTCATCTCCATATGATCAGAGACAAAATGACAAAGCACAGGCTTTATAGAAAGGAATGTCTTCTTACTAATCAGGTATGCTGGAGGCGGATGCTTGTTCAAGAGACGATTTGTCGCAACAATTTGGTGCTGAACGTGTCAAAGACAATTCATTCTGTAAATTAATGAATATGATTCGAATGAAATAAAACAAGCAGAAATGGAAAAAAGTTGATCCTTTCGCTGCACTTCTCACGCTGACCTTTGCTGCTTTGGAAACTAAAGTCAGAATTAAGGTTTTAGAGAAACCAGCTCAAAAGAAGGTAAAAGAAATGATTCTTTGAACGAAAGCAGACTTATTTAAACGGCTGATAACGGGGAAGTTTTGGATCTTAGACATTAAATAAACTGATAACTGCTAAATACGAGCCTCGCACATAAACAATCAGAGCAAGCACAGCAGGAGCAGATATCTTAAATAAGGACGGCGTGTATATAGATAGTATCACTAAGTTTTCCCTCTTTGCTCATCTTCCTGTCAAGCACATTGTTTTATTTTTATTCAAACATTTCCTACCTACTTGCTGTGTTTCCAGAATAAGAAAGAAAAGCATGTTTAAGTGAAGTATAGCTCAATAATTATTCCCCTCACACACACACACACACACACACACCAACACGAATCAGTCAATCCAAAGTACATAAATATTTGGATTTTTCAGCCTAACATGTTCCCGCCCCCTCTGCTCTATTCCTGGAGGAGATGAAAATAGACTCTTACAGCTAAAAATAGATTATTTCCACTCAAACCGTTACAGAACCCCCCGCCCCCCACCTTAAAGAGTTATAGGAAACGTTTTCTATCTGATCTACAAAATATATAGCAATGCCCTTTTTTTTAAAAAATAGTTTGTTGCTCTTACAGAACAGATCCTTTCCCCCTCCCCCTCTCTTTCCACCGAGATACATTCAGAACGCGGAGCTGTTGGCAGAACAGCGCCGTTTGATAAGAGTTCACGCCGGGACAGCTGGAGGCGCTGCGGTCTGGACCTCAGTATCTGGTCTGGTACTCGTGATGCCACCTGTTGAAGTCGTTGTAGAAGAGGACGATGCTGCCAGACGCCATGCCAGTGATGATGCACCTGAGGAGGAAGTGGGACAGAAGTAACATCACTACAAATGTGAAAATAATTGCTGTGCGTACACGGGATTATGACGGGATTTGCTTGTTTTTCATGCTACATCTTTGATGACCGGTAATTGCTGATTTTATTTCGCTCCATGAAGCAGAAGACAATAACATATGTCTAAGTTAAAAGCTGCATCAAGTTCCTTTCAGACAAACGTTTCAGAAAGTTTATGAAAAAGTTTCTTTCCGTTTACATGGTATGGGTGTGTAGACTTCTTACTATCTTTGGAGAAAAGTCCTTTCAGAAATCACCAATGTTTTCTGTTATAAAAGCAGAAGTAGAGTCTGTTTTTAGCTGCTTTGCATAATTGTATGCACTGTCTACAGTGTGGCTACAGTAGTTCGCCACCATCAGCGTGTGAATGAAGCGTGAAGCACCTCTGGACCTGATGAAGCGCTACACAGACACGGGAAATGTACCATTTAAAGTAGGGGACCGCCATAAGATTGGGCCCATTTTCCTTCATTTGGGGGATCTGTGATCGGAAAACATTTCCATCGATCTTATCTACCTCAGCAAAGGTCTAAAAACCAGCCACTGTCCTCTTCTGCTCTGCAGTGAGAATCTGACCGACCGACCGGCTCACCAGGTCACGTCTAAATGACTGCAGTTAACAATAGTCACCCACTATTGCCACTTCAGCGACTTTCTAGCTATATTTAGTGGCATTTCAGACCAAAACAAAACAAAAAAAAAAAACAATGTTGGCCAAATTCGGAATCGGCAGCTCAGGCTTTTTAAAGCTAATCGGAAATTGGCCAGGAAACTCATCAACATGAACGGTAAACATGTTTAGACCTGGTCAAAAAAGCCTTCACAAAAAAGTCATTTAAGCAGAAACATAAAAAAAAAAAAGAAAGGCCTTTGACTCGCAAAAACAAGTTTTTGTAAATGAACCAGACCTATCAATACCACAATGATTCTCCTAGTTACAGGGACAGCAAAATGAACACCACTTAGAGATTTTATGGTCACATGACATCAACTGGGTATAAGGGGTGGATCAAGTTACCCACTGGCTCGTCTCACCCCACTCTGCGTCTTTCTGTGATTCTCTGTTGGGTGGGTTAGTCGAAGTGGGAGTTTCATAAAGATTCCAAGAGACTATTGGTTGGGAAGAATTTCTAAATCCAGAGCTGAACAACCGAAGCAACTTCATATCACAACATTCCTCCTGCTTATGCAGTCAGACAACATCTACCTACTTCTGGTACGCCAAAGGTACCAGAAGTGAGAAATTCTTAGAAAACCTATGCTGATGTATTAGTCTGAGTAACGAATCGTTCACCTTAAACCAATAATTCTGATGGTTTTCCTACCCATACTGCAGTGGATGAGAGTTTTTTCAGACTAAGGTTTCTTTGGGTCTTACCGTTGATCATGTGACATTGCCATGGAGCGGATCCCTGCGTCACATCCAGGAAAGGTGAAGAGCTGTTTGAGGTCAGAGACCTGCCAGACGGACACGACTCCACCATCTCCACCTGTCAGCAAATACTGACCGTCCCGACTCAGCAGCATGGCCTGTCACACACAGACAGGCAGGTTGTTAGTCTAACTCTGCATCTAGCATGCTACTCCACTGACTGATGACAACGATCTCTCTGCAACAAGGGAAAAAAAAAATTTTTTTTTTTACTGTTTTCTAATTGTCTGACAGTAATTCAGACTGCAGGGCTTGTGCAGAGGGACCACTATGACAAAACAGAACAACATTCGGCAGAAGTATTGAAGCAACACATCAAGACACTTTGGCACAAAAGTCTCTTCCAAATGGACAATAACCCGAATCGCACAGTTAGTTACAAAGTGACAACAAAGTGAATCACGTGGAGTCAAAGCTCCATCTGAAGTCTCTCTTGTTGTAGGCAGCCTTGCTGACTTTGTCAGATCTCAGAGTCAGCAGGAACTACAGAAAACTGTTGAGCAGCTCGAACATTTGACCCAAATCACACAACTTAAAGGGCAATTCTATAAAATAATGTGAAAATGTGTAAACACGAGGGCTGATATGGACCTGAAGAGGCAGTATTATGTAACAGACTTTTTTTCAGTTTTACATCAAACTATAATGTTATTCCCTCATCATAAACATGCCTGGATTGTTCCCTTAATTCTTTAATGTATGTTTGAGAAGCCATTTAATCTCCATGGCAACCATTTACAGGCGCCTGAGAGAGTAGCTTCAGCCTCACAGGACTTCCACTCAGCTCCTCCAGACTAGCGGCAGCAGCTATTAGCAGACACTTGCTGGAACTGAGCATCTGCTGGACTAGTCAGTGGAACGCTGCTAATAACAGCTGCTAAAGGTTTAATGGAGGAGCTAAACGTCAGGAAGAGCAGGAGCTTCTTAAAGGGACAGAACTTCAATATCAAAGCATCAAGCTGAACTCAAACATCTTGAGTCATGTTTGATAAATACAGTATTTTCTTTTTACAACATCTGAAGGTAACAGTTACTAGACTGTGCTATAAAATGACACTTTATGCCTGGAAAATGCACAATACCGCCCCTTTAAATGTTCACCATAATATTTTGTGGTGTTTATTATCATAACATAAAAGAGATTAGAAAAAGTATCTGAGAACCAAATGCAGTTTTTCCCCAGCAGCTGTAGATTACAGGGATGAACATCATTACTGTCAACGCTCCACAAACAAATAGAAAAAAGGCCAAAACAAAAACTTAATTATTCAGCAGGCTATGCCAAAACATCAGTTATATTAAGTCAAACATTTTTTTTTTAGTACGCAGCACACAACTACTTATTTATATTTTTGAAACATCAATATATACTGCTGCTCTCATGAAGCTCGTAATGGAAAAAAAACAAAAGTGGAAAAAAAAAATGAAATGAAGAAAATAAATGTAGTCAGATTGAATGTAAGAGTGAGAAAAAGAGGCAAACCGTTTAATAAACGCCTCGTTTCAACCGTAAATCCTCCCGACGACGGGCGATCAGATCATCTGTGACGACAAAGCTACCATCACACCTCCGAGTGTTTTGATCCAACAAATAACTCCACGTTGTGCGTACACGCCGACACACACACACACACTCTCTCTCCTCCACTCCACTAAAGATGTCTCCCAAGAGCAGAACTTGGAGATTTACTCGTTTCATCTGCTTTTCTTGCAAACTGCAGCGGCCCAAACGGCTCCCTCAGGAATCGGATGAACACAAATCAAGTCGTGTGCTGGAGACCATTAAGGGCACGGTGCGCGCTGGAAGCCCAAACTCAGAAAGTCAGAGGCATCAATCAGCGCGGAACCGTAGCTGATGAAATGACGAGGCCGAGTGTTTGTTCTGAAAGCGGCCGACGACGGCGAGAGCTTTTTGTCGTCCGCGCTTTTACGACGCCGAGGGACGGACGTCTTTCAGCCGCCGAAGCTTTTCCGTGCAGCGGCTCGGTGCTTCAGTGGTCTGCGGCATGTGTGTTTAATTAGGCTGGAGTTTAGTGGAAAAAAGGATTTTTAAAACTAACAAGGAACTTAAAGCTGAAATGAGTCGATTTCAGGAAGTCGATTCGGTGTGAAAACAAAAACAATTCATCAAACGAGGAAAAAAAAATGGAATTGGGGAAATGATTAGTGTGCGTAATCAAAACTTTTCTACATCTTGTTTTGAAAGTTTCTAAAGTTTCAAACAGCAAATAATTGGGAGCAGAGATTTGAAAACATAGACGGCTTTATTTCACCCAGATGCAGCAAACAAACCCAGAATTCACTTCAGATAAATAAAGATTTCTGATTTTTGCTGGATAAAAATAAAAACTTAATAAAAAGCATCAACTGCGTAGCAGCACAGAACTGGGCAGCAGCTTTTTATGCCGACCAAATAAGCGAACGGGATTTGGTTTTCCTTCAACGTGTGAAAGACGTCTGACATTTTTATCGGCCTGTTCTTCGATTATTTTTGGAAATGGTGTAAAAAAAAAAAAAAAAAAAAAGGTAACTCCATCCAGACTGAAATCAGATCCAACCTGAACGCAGTTTGTCGTTTCACCGACAGTTTGGATTTCTGTGGAGCGAAATGTTCACAGCCTGTTTATCAGTTTTATGACGATATTGGATTCTGAAATCGAAACTCTTCCCGTTGTTCTGTCTTAAATGTTAGGAGTTTTAGCTACATGTCAGCTCAGATGTTTGCATACACCCAACAGGGAGATCAGTGACAGATCTGTATATGATTATTTTAACTTTTTTTTTTTTAAAGAGTGAAACGATTCAAATAAAAATAGAAAAAAACTCAGGTGAGCAATTTAGAAATGATTATGAATTTACATACATCCCCAGTAATATCTAGTCAAATGTTACTTTGCAAACTGCACTTCCACTGTTTTTGGTTTTTTAATAGAGTTGAATGTTGGCTTCAAATTAGAATTTTTTTTTTTTTTGCCAGACTTGACACTGAAAAACAAAATCTTACCTGCTTTAGTTTCTTGTGCAAATATCTCAGTACACTTGAAATAAGAAACAATTCAATACAATTGAAATCAGACAAAACTAGCCAGTAACCTTTCAGCAAGATGCAGGAGTTTGTTTTCAGACAATAACTCCTTAATAATGATTTAAAAATATATACTAGTTCCACTGGTAGAGCATCTGAATTACAAGACATTTTCCCCACTTTTTAAATGAAAATCTGCAAATGGAACTAGTACCATTTCAACAATATTAAGGAATTATTGACATAAAATAAGTTCCCAAATCTTGCTGAGAAGTTAGTTGCAAATTAGTTTAGTCTTATTTCGATTGTTCTAAGATGTTTGCACCGGAAACTGGATCAAAACTACTTGGAAAGATTTTGTGTTTTTGCAGTGGATGGGTTTTATTTAACTTGGTCTCAATCTGGTGTCAGGTTTTATAGAGGTCAAGTTTTTAGTTTTGTCCTATTTCAAGTTTCCTAACTTACAAGTAATTTTTCAGCAATATACAGGCACTTGTTTTAAGTCAATAATTCAACAATATTAATGAAACGTTACTAGTTCCACTGGCAGAATATTTCACTTATAACTAGACTTTTTTCCTTGTTAAAAGTGAAACCAGTGGGATTCAAATTTTTTTTTCATTATCAACATTAAGGAATTCCTAACATAAAACAAGCTCTTATTTCTTGCTGAAATGTTACTTGTAAGTTAGTTGTGTTTTATTTCAAGTGTTCTAAGACATTTGCACAAGAAACTAAACCAAGATTACTTTTGTGATTTTTCAGTGAAGACCATCGTTGTGAATTTTGCAAACTAGCAGCAGAGTTCGCTAACAAACCCTAAAAACAAGGCGCGCCGCGGCCAGCGGCAGCCTAATGCGCTGTGATGCGTTCTGCTGGGGGAGTTTATGACCCGAGTGCAGCGCAGCAGGAAGCAGCAGCGCTGGCAGACATGTCAGCCCAGCCAGGTAGGAGGCTGCAGACAGACATTATAAATCAGCCGCTTTGCCACTGGGCGGCCAAACAAGATGGCCGACGTCTCTGTAGGGGCCAACATGGCCGACTCAGCTCGGATGACTAAAAAAAAAAAAAAAGAGTGGTGCAGAAACATGTGCGGCCTTCGTCCCCATATTTCAGAGACGGATGGGTGGATTCAAGGCTGAAGAAGGTAAAACTTTTAATTTATGGAGCTCTTACCCCCCCACCACCCCGTCACACTGACAGAGGCCGTTAAAAAGACTGCAGAGATGGTTACACTGCTCGAGTCGCACTATAACTTAAAAGAATGTAATCTATTCAGCATGGCTCCCCGTCACCCAAATCCGCTATTAGAGCAGGATGCCGACTGTTAGGCTGTCATCCCGACTCTGATTCCAGACCTCTATAAAGCGGCGGCGCGTAAGTTTTTACCCTCCACTTCCAAGTGCGTGCAGCAGGCCAGGACAAACACTTATTTATCCTGGAGTCACACTGCGCCGAGGCTCAGAGGGCAGATAAGATTGATTCTGGTATGTACACGCGTGTACTAAATAGTGGCTGGAATCGAGGGGGTGGGGGGGGGTGAAGCGGAGCTAAGCCTGAGTTCAACATGTTGGGTTTTCCTAATGCCGCGTGACACGGAGGGAATTTACTGCAGGTCCAGGAGAGACCAAGTCCGTCTGCGCAGAAGAAATGTGGGGGGAAAAAACGACAACGTTAACCTGAAAAACATCATTAGTAACTTTTTAAAACACAATCAGGAAAAATTAGGACAGATTGAAAATGAAACGTCCCCCCCCCCCACCCTACACACACACACAGAGTGGGTAACGGGCTCAGTCCATGTTTCTGTGTATTTGTGGTTAGGAGCCTGGAAACAAGAAGCTTCTGTTTGTGCTGTGTAAAATACATTTCTTTCAAGCTTTACTTCATTTCTAAAGTTATTCCCTCATCAAAAACATACCTGGAGTGCTGCTTTGATTCTTTCATTCATGTTTGAGAAACCATCTAATCTCCCATGGCAACCAGTCAGCTGGGCAAAACGCCTGGGTCAACCTAGCTCTGCCACAATAAATCTATTAATGGCATGATCAGTTAAAACCAGCTCAGTCATTTCCATTTGCATGATTTATTGTTTTCCTCTTTCTACCAAAAACTGGATAATAAAAGTCTTTGGTTTTGGTGTTAAATGTTCATTAGAATTTAAAGTTTATTGATCTTTCAGAGTGTGTTCTTGCATTATTATGACATTACCGTTATGTTACTTGAAAATGGTCTCAAAACAACAGTATTATTGTTTATCGTAATAACTTCTGGGACAATATTTTGGCCAGCAAAATTTGTCATTGTGGCAGGTTTACCTTTCCAAGTTTACACATTACAGAGCAGCCCTTCCCCATGAATCCCCCATTCAGCTCCTTCAGACTAGCCAGCAAAAATTAGCAAATATCTGCTGAGCTCATTATAGGAGCTACCTCTCAGAGCAACGCTGGTAAAAACATTGTTAAAGAGTTAATAGAGGAGCCATGTTGTGATGACTTCCTGAAGGCGGAGTTTTAGAAAAAGCAGGAGCTTCTTAAAGAGACAGAGGCCCAATTTCAAGGCGTTAAATTACAAAGTCAAATTTATTTGAAGTCATATTTGATATATAAAGCATCTTTATAACAATTGAAGTTAACATAGTTACTTGATTGTGCAATAAAATGGCACTATGTGGCTGGGAAAAACATAATATCGGCCCTTTAATAGGAAACAGGCATGCAGCCGTCTGTCAGAGCTAGCTTACATTTCCCAGGCCAAAGCGGAAACAAAAGGGCCTGGAAACCAAAGGCGGTAGCTGCTATCTTGTGTCACTCTGGCCACAAGGGAGGAAATGTGGGCAGCGGGGGGAATGTGTCCTCCTGCGCTCTGGGGTAGTTAATGGTGTCGGGGTCCAGGACTGACCGCTGCTCTGGAGCGTTTCCCGCCACCGTCGCAATCCGACCCGACACCGGATCCGTGGATCAAACAGGAGCGCTTCCTCTGCTGGATGCGGTGGAACGGGGAGAGCAAGACGTGGACCCTCCCGTTTTGTCCCGAGGCGTTCTGACCTTCGCCTCAGAGCCGAACCGAGCCCAGCCTTTAATCAGCGCTATGTCTGGACTGCACACCCACCCCCGATCCACCCCCCTGCTGCCCCGAACGCCCCAGATGTGGTGCGGACGTACAGACGGAAGCGGCGTCTGGTGAGAGCCTGAGGAGAACCGGACGTTTCCTCACCTTGATGTTGTCCTGCACCTCCATGTGTCGCAGCAGCTTGCCGTTGACGCTGAAGAGACAGAAGTGTCCCTTGTCATAGTAGACCATGCAGTGGCCCTCGGTGGAGGACTGGATGAGCCGGGGCCGCAGGCAGCTCTCCGGGGCCTCCAGGGTCCGGAGCAGGTCTCCGTTCATGGAATGGACCAGGCAAGGACCCTCTACACACACGGAGACACACAGCTACGCTTAATACATGACACTGATTTATCTTTTGTGTGTGTGAGCATAATGATGACAATCTGTAAACTGTTTAAAAAAAAAAAAGAAAGAAAAAAAATTATTTTGGAAATAATATGACTAATGCCTGAAAATATTTTTTCCTTTCATAACAAACAGAAATGAGGAACTCGCTAAACTCAACTCAAACTTTAACTGCACTGCGAAATCACAAAATCTTAAGAGTATTTCTGGTCGAGCTTCCAGTGCAAATACGTTAGTACACTTTAAAAAAGACAAAACTAACTTAGAAAGTATCAGTATTTTTTCAGCAGGAAATAGCAGCTTTGTTTAAGTCAATTTCTGAATGTTGACAGATTATTTCACTTATGGGAAAAATAAGTGAAATCATCTGCACAACAAAAAACAAGCTTTGCTAAAATAAATTATGATTATTTCAAATTTCCCGTCACCATTATAATACATAACTTATAAAAAGGTGAATTTCTAAAAATCAAAGAAAGACTGTGGCATTTTCATGATTTTTACTTCTTAGGTCAGATGCAACAAAATCATCATAATATAATATAAATGTCCTTTTTAACACTGCCATTTACAATAATAACTCAAATAAGTTTTAATTGTTTGAGAAGTAACATGATTCTGCGGGTTATTCTGTTATGAATGAATTGAAATAAAACAAAAGTTTACAGTGAACGTCTCTCGGTCTAAAAGGCAAAAAAAAAAAAGAAGCTACACGTCGTGTCAGAAAACACGATGCCAACCAGATTAAGTATTCTTTTTTTTTTTTTTTTTTTTAAGAAGTCTCACAACCACACCTTGCAGCTCCACATCAAAGGAAGCCAAAGGTTAAACTGTTTCAGTGACCAAGTCAAAGTAAACGGAGCATCATGAAAGAAAAAAAACAAACTCTGCTTTCAAAAGAAAAACTTGGAAGATGTTAAGAAACTGAAAACCTAGTTTTGGCAAAATGGAGTATAAGGAGAAGTTTCCTCATCTGCTGTTGTTGAAAACGGTCAAAAACTCAAATAAAATACCTTTCATTAGGAATTGATCAAAGAAAGCCTCAGTGGTTTACAAGTGATTAGTTATTTAGCCAATCGGGTCAGAGGAAGGCTTTACACAGACGCAGAGAAGCGGTCGGCCTCACCCTTGCAGCCACTGATGACGAGACCCAACTCAGCACAAACGCTGACAGACGTCACCTCACAGTCGTGTCCCGTCAGGATGGCCCTCGGTGTGGTAAACTCTGCTGGAAGACAAACATTTCAGATCCTCACATTTTAGCAAACAGTTACAGTTTCCAGTCACTAGGGGGAGCAAAAAGGTTGGATGTTCTATTCCCATGTAGAGTTCTGGCTAAATACAGCAGCCATCAGTAGAGTTAGAAGATTCAGACAAGTTTGTTTTTTTTTCATTTTATGTTACTCACCATTATGTACAATAGTTTGTTAAGGCAATTGTAGATAGAAATAAGACGAGGAAATTCATTTCAGCCCAAAAAGTTTTTGAAATTTTCTAAAAGACAATTTGGAAATTTCAGAGTTTGAAAAGTCAAAAATCTGTTGGGAAAAAAAAGTCTAATTGAGATTAATCTCAGAAATTTTCTACAAGAAACATGGAGATGTGTTTTTTTTTTTACCAGGCAAATTTTAAACTTTTCAAATTTTTCAAGATTTTCTCAGATTTGTCTCAGAAATTTTAAAGATGTCTAAATACAGCAGTGATCAGTACAGGTTTCGACTTTTCAAACTCAGAAAGTTTGAGATCAATCCCAGCAATTCTCAAGAAAATTTAAAAAAAACTCGGAAACTTTGGGGGATTTTCCAAGCAAATTTTTAACTTTTCAAATGCAGAAATGTCCAAGTTTTTCTTGAAAATTGCTGAAAATTTTTTCTGCTTCTTTTCTAGCAATTTTTCAACATTTCAAACTCAGAAATGTCCAAGTTTTTTCTAGAAAATTTGAGAGAATTTTCTCAAAACCTTTGACTTCTCAAGCTCAGAAATGTCCGCATTTTTTTCATGAAAATTCCTGAGGTTTCTACAACGACTCTAACACTCCGTCATCCCCTGGACCGGAGAACGTCATGGAACTTCATGGCTCTCCACCAACAGCCCCCCCCCCTCCTCTGCATCCTTAAGATTTTAATCCATTTTGTTTCACATGCAGATATTTCCCACACTCTGCCTCCTCCAAGGTTTAAAACCTTCTCTGCATGACGGCCTTTACTGGATCCAGATGTTTCTGCGCCAGGCAGGCAGAGCAACACAAAACCAGGGGAACTCAGACTGAAGTCATGAAATTTGTGTAATTTAGTTTTGGTTTGAAGCTGTCAGGGCGAATGACAACACAAATCATCGAAATCACCTTCCGTCCACCATATGCACGCCAGATCAGGTTTTCCTAGAGTACATGCGATTGTGAACAAAGGTGAATTACTGACAGTGAATAGAATTTGCACGTTTGGTAAAAGTGTAAAAGCTTTGAATCGGATGCAACAGAGGGAACTGTAAAGGTCACCAGCGTGAGTCTGTCTGTCGGAGTTCAGTTCTGGTTCACGGCTCAGTGGGGGGTCAGGGGGTCTCTTCTTAAATAACCCCATCAATACCTGCTGAAAGTCAAGATCAGCACCAAAAACTACACAAAAACGAAAAATGACACTGGCACTTGTGTGTTTAAATCCACAGATTTGTAAGAATTCACACCTTTAGAGTTGTTTCTGATTTTGTCTCAATCACCAGTTAGAGTCTCAAGTGGATTTTGTTATGCGGCAGATCGACAGAAAGGAAAACCTTTCTGTGGAAGTTATTGTGAAGTGGAGGGAAGTGAAACAAGGTTTTACAGAAATTGTTTAGACATTTAAAACTAAAATGTCCGGCACAAATTCCAGCCTTTTACTCCAGTTTCAGCTAGGAATGAATTTTGTTCTTTGGAAAAAAGCTCAAGCTCAGATTGGAGAGAGCGCATCTGGAATCTAGCCATTGATTCTAGGTTTTGTGGCGTGGACTTTGACTGGACCATTCTAAGACATGACTGTATTCTGACCTAAAGCACTCACTGACGACTTTGTTAATCATTTACAGTCATTGAGCTGCTGATAGGTTAAAGGTTAAAGACATCAGCAGCCTCTAATAACCTCGATTTAGTCCCATCTGTTTTGTAACCATTTGTAGTTTTGTTCGTAGTTTGCAGTTCTTTCATACTCTTTGTATGTTCTGGTACACTGAACAGGTTTTACATCATGATATTTTGTGGCACTATTTTGATAACTCAGCCTGTCCCGATAACTTTCATTCTGACGATTAACATTTTTCTGAAGGCCAATTTTATTTACAAAAACTTCATGATTCATTTCATGGTTTCTGTTGTGTGTGTGTGTGTTTTTTTATTTCCATTTTATTTAGTTACTTTTTATTTTATTTTGGATATTTAAAATATATTCCAGTTCCAGTGTGAAGTGTTCTGAACTAAAAGTAAACTTGATTGTTCTTTGAGAGGGCAAACTTTCATCATTATTATTATTATTATTATTGTTATGCCATTAACATTATGTCACTTGAAAGTAGTTTCAAAATGACAATATTAAGGCTTATCACAATAACTTCTGGAACAATTTATTGCTACAAACACAAATACAACATTCCCACTTTAGTTCTTCAGGACGCCACTTACTTAAAGAGGTGGATTTTACATCAACAAACTGCATAAAGTAACTTCGTTGAATCATATTTTCAAATTTACTGATATTTATTGGTCGTCTTGTGATCGAAACAGTGGAGAAAACAGTAAAAACAACATTTCTGATCATATCAGTTTAACGTCATTGATAGATATTTATTGCCACCACAAATAAATCAAAATTCTCCTAATAAGAAACAACTTCGAACTACTTTGTGTTGCTCTATCACAATGAAATACGCCGCTTGTCTTTATAACCACATAAAATATGGAAACGTGCATCGGCCAGGCTTTATTTGAGTTCACCAAACAATGTAGTCTTTCTTTAAAACATCCGCTTCGCAGCTTCTGGGAATAAGAAGCATAAAGTTTCCGATATGAACACGTCTTGGCCGTAAACGCTGGTAATAAACTACACGTTTTCAACTGCGCCAGCTAACGCTGCTGTTTAGCTGCATGAGCTCATGCAGCTCCTGTCTAAATGCAGCTGCACGGCACAAACTCACCAGAGCCGCACTAATAGGGCCGGTTCTCCCCCCAAAAGCCGCAGCTACTGTAACACCTTAATTGAATTGAGCAGAAAGACCCCATAGAGCCCACACTGCTCTCGAAATTCTCCAGTAAGAAAAAAAAAAAAAAAAAAAAAAAAAAAAAAGACGACAAGTCGCGCATTTCAAATCAATGAAACCCACATGCACAGAGCAGAAAATATCTGGCGGATTATTATAATGAGCGGCTAAACGAGCAGACGCGTCAATATGAGCAAAAGTTTCTCGATGTTATTACAGGACATGTTTTGAAACGGGAAAATCAAAACAGCAGCAAATTTGTCTCCGATGACTGATCTCATAGGACTTAACTCCAGTTGATTGATTGGACTTTTTCTTTCTTTCTTTCTTTTTTTTAACATCAAGCTGTCCACTTTGCAGCCGCCCAAACTCGCCCCTGATCCCATCAGAGCGCCGGCAGCCCAAACAAGCACATTTCATCCAGTTAACAGCCTGGTTCTCACTAAAAGCAAACGCATGACCCGTGAGCCGGCGAAGTCGGGAGAACCGAGCCGGATTTCGCTCCGCGCAGATCTATAGAGCTGATAACGTAAACAAACTGAGGCAGGCTGGAGCCTGCGCCTAAAGTTTGGTTTAAATTACAGACACATCTGACTGCAATTTCATACCTGTACGTGGCCGGAGCTCGGCGGCAGAGGAGGGGATCGGGTGTCTCCGTGTGTGGACGTACACTTGTATTAAACCTGTTTTAGGGACATTAACCGGCCACAGCTTCCTTTTACAGAGCAGGAGTTATGGAAATCGCTACATTATGTAGTAAATATGTAGTTACTGTTGGGCGTTGGTTTCGAGGTGCTGGATGTCAATCAAATGTACCTTTTTTTTATTTTTGTTATTTTGCTTTATTTCATGCCAAATAGAAGGAAGAAAAATGCATTTTACACATTAATAGATTAAAAAAAAGACAAAAAAAGGTAATTAAAATATTATTAAAAATATGTTCAGCTAAGCTGGAAGTGTGTTAGTTAAGTTTTCCAGACACATTTTACAGTGTGATCAAGTACCTCCTCTGTTAACTTCAATTGTAAAAATGCTGCATGTATCAAAAATGACTTAAAAGAAATTTGACTTCCTAATTTAACGCCTTGAGATTGGGCCTCTGTCTCTTTAAGAAAATCTTGCTCTTTTTGAAACTCCACCTAAAGAAATTCATCACAACATGGCTCCCCTATTAACCCTTCAACGTTTATACCAGCGTTTCACTGAGAAGTAGCTCCTATAATGAGCTCAGGTGTTTGCTAATTGCTGCTGGCTAGTCTGAAGGAGCCCAGTGAGGGAATCGCAGGGTTGCTCTGCTCTGTGAGGCAGATGCTCAGAAGCTTCGGCCTCTCCAGCCATTTTGCACAGCTGAATGGTTGCCATGGAGATTAAAGGATCTGTCAAACATGGATGAAAAAAAATCAAGGCCACACTTCAGGTATGATTTGATTTGGGAAAAACATTCTAACATGATGTGAAGCTCAAAAAAGTCGTTTTACGTACCACTGCCCCTTTAACTGGGAAAAGCTGAGTGATGCGTCACACTGGGAAATATATTGATGATATCTTTTCAAATATCTACTTGACAATGTCGAACACAAACTTTTCAGAGTGAGAAAGTTTCTTGAGAAATCAGTTCACATATGAGTGCGTCCAAAACAGGCGTCGATGTTTTTCTGTGAAATCTGAACTCCAGGCGTTTCGTGTGGCGACATTAAACGGTAAACTGAAAGACTTTAACTACTTCACAGAGAAATGTTTCCCGTTGGTAGCAGGATCTGTGGCCAGCCTGGCCCACACATAACATCTGCTCTAATCCTGTTTCTCATTTGCATAATTGGAGGCTCAGTGAGCCGTTCTTACTTGAACAAACAGAACTTTGTAGCGCCGGCTCTGTTTGAGCCGCATTAATGACAAACCTGATCCTTCAGATCCCCAGAAGGGGATAGAAACCTGACAGGGAACCCATCAGAAAAATATAATTGGAAGAACAGATTTTACACAAAGCGCCTATTAAAATAAACAGAATGCTTCCTTAGATTGACACGAAAACAATAACTCTGATTCTAAAGCCATTATTACACTTTTAAAGTGGAGGAGGGAATCATTTTTATGTTTTAAGCACGTTAAACTGCACAGGTTATTATGCATCAAGTAGAAAACTCCGTCAGAGTGAAGAGTACGTTTTTGCTTGTGTAGGCAGAGGTTCGAAAAGAAATAAATAACTGAATATAAAAAATAAAATGAATAAAATGCTTTTATTTTTCTATTTTTCAACCTCATCTCTTCTACATTGACTATGTTTATATTCATACATACATATGTCACTTAAATGTATATGTGAAACTGAAGTTTTATAATTTTACCTATATGACTACTCCACTATTTTCCCACCATTTTATTTATTTTTTATTCTTCTGTTGTTTCCTAAAAACAGGTCAAATGATTACATTTTACATGCAATACTTCTGCTCTTACAAAAAAAACTATTGTGAATTTCAAGAGATCAGAAAAGGAGCTCGGTTCCACAGAAGAAACTAGATCCGTTCTCCAGCAGATGGCAGTAGCACATCTAAAATCTGAACTAGTCGCAGGACAAGCCACGAGTTCATAGGTCAGTGTGTTCATGTGAACGCATCAGCCACTCAGACGGACTCACGTCAAGCTTATGAGGTGTGTGAGATGTCCACGGGTCGTTAGGAGCGAGCTGGAATTTTTCTGTAAGTGTGTGTTCTCGTTCTTAGCGCACGGAGAGGATTTTTTTTTTTTTAGCTTTTTGAGTCGTTTTTGGTTTTTGGAAGCAGATTAAAGGTCTGCTGTCTGTCTGGATTTGGTGTGTGTGAGTGTGTTGCAGAAGAACATCATGTCAGCGAGAGAGAGAGAGAGAGAGAGAGAGAAAAAGAGAGAGAGAGAGAGAGAAAAAGAGAGAGCGAGAGAGAAAAAGAGAGAGAGAGAGCCTCCTGCAGTCCCTGCCAATGAAGCGTCACTGGGATGGGATGATGAGCACTTTGTCTGCCCCTCCAGCTGCAGCACTGAACCACTAAAACTCAAATAGACTGAATTTTACACAGCAGCTAAAAAAAGCTTTGACTCAATTTCAGCTCAATAGATGATGTACAAAAAGATACAAAATAGGAATATAGATTTTTTTTCAGAGTTGTGTGTAATTGTATGTTGATATGTATGAGAGACCCAGAAAATCCGAAGATCTTTCTTGTTCCTTTTGGAACAAAGTGTGTGAAATTGCACGATCATTTGTCTAACTATGACTCTTTTTCTATTTTTACTTTGTATTTTCATATTTGCACTCTGGTTTTTACTTCCTTTTGCACATCTGTTTTTTCTGCACAGATACATTATGTACGTTTCTGAAAACGTGATCCGACTGCACATCCTTTGGATCGTGACTCCAATATGTCTATTTCTAAAAACTACAGTCTTTCCTCTCAGCGTCTCATACCGTACACTTTTATTGTTATTATTGTTAGTCTTACTTTCTTATATTTGGTTTTTTAACACTTAAGAACTTCTTGTGTGAACCTACATGTCTGTTGATGCTGTTACACCTGAATTTGTCCTTTCCTGGACATTGAAGTTTGTTTCTATTCTATTTCTATTATTGTCTGTTTGAAATAAATAACTAAATAAATAAATGTGCCTTTTACTTCAAAGTCATCCTCTGCTCTCCTTCATATGACAAACCAAAGCGGCTTATTAAACAAATTACAATTTGTCATAAATTTCATCCCGTTTGTGATGGATCACTTAACAACATGTCCGCCAATCTAAGCCGGCCAAATTAGCACCGCGGAGGCCGAGGATGTGAGCAATGTGGCGGCGACGCTTTGATCGCCGCCGATGCCATATGTTATGGTAACGCCGGGGAGGCCTGTGACATTTTTCACTTTTATCGACCAGCCTGACCCCGCTGGCCCCGGGACGGTGGGGAACTTTCATGTGTCGGCCGGGCGACCCCCAACACAACTTCACGTTTAACGTCTCTAAGTGGCCCTCACTTTCACTCACATTAAAGACAGATTCCCTCCAACAATGCCCACCCCCCCCCCTCCCCTCACACACACACAATCAGAAACACACGGTCTCTCTCCCAGCACATTATCGAAAGCTGTTCCCGGTCCCGCAGAGCCGCGAAATCCAATCTGTACGGAGGAGGCCTGGGCTGGTCAGATGAAACTAGTTGTTACCTTACAGAGGGAGGCCGTAAATCACACAGTCAGGACTGTCTGTGAGGGAGAGAGCTCAGAAGACAGACGTACGTGTATGAGGGGGTGTGTGTGTGTGTTTTCAGGACGCGCACTCACTGCCTGGGCTCTCTCCGATGCTGCTGTGCTTCCCGTTCCAGTACCACAGCAGCAGGGTGGCGTCTCTGGAGCCCGTCAGGACGTAGCAGTCTCCGCCGATGTACGACTCGGAGCGGGCGAGACACGTCACCACGTCCCGGTGTCCGAACACGATCTGCGTCAGCTTCCCTGCAAGCGGCGAAAAGGAAGCATAAAAAAAATAAAAAATTAGGACAGCTTTAAATGCAACGTGGCCGAGGCGTTACCATGACCACACGATGAATAAATACATAAAATGGTGTTAAAACATGATAACACAGCAATACAGGTCGGAGCAAGAGGGAGGAAAAGGATTTCCTTTTCAGATGCAAGTGCCAAAGTTAATATGGTTAACTAAAACTAACAGGTTAACCAAAAGTGAAATTGGGAAAACATTTTTAACGGAAATAAAAAAAAAAAAATTTGGAAAAACTATGAATAACTGGAACTATATGATGCATTTATAAAACTAACTCAAACATACTAAAATTATAAATATAATGTCCTCCCCTTTCACGTTTATGAATCTATTAATTAGACTTTTGAACAGAATGAAATGTATTTTTCTGTCAACTGTCGGCAGAGTGAACTAAAACACAAAATGGAGACAGCAAAAGTCGGAAGAAAACACAAGAGTCAACAATAACTGAATACAGTTTTAAAACATCGTAACCTACGCGGCGTATTCATTACCCAATCAATGTTTCCATAATCACAATACAATACTTCAACAGTTTTTAATTCTGCACCTAAAAATGAACCAAAGTATGAAAAAAGAAAAACTACTATAACCAATAAAAGCTAAACAATAGTTAGCTAATAGTGACCAATAAAAACTAGCAAACACACCAAAAAGTGGAATTAACTGAGTTGGACAAAAAAAAAAGTCACATTGAAATAAAACAAAACTATAATGAATAACTCAAAACTATTACAACCCTATCTGACACTGACTGTCTTGGAAATGTTGTCAAATGTAAAATATTCTCGTCAAAATAAATCATGAAACGCAAAACAAAAAATCCTGGGGCTGCATTATTGTTGCATAATCTACTCAGACTGTTTGATTATAATAAGGTTTAATTCTTTTTTCTCCCCATCTAGAATTTAGAATTTTTTTATGAAGGCTTGAAAAGCTTCAGCAGGTGAGACTTAAGCAAACTTCAACAATTAAAGTAAGTCATCTTAACATCTCACTCACTCTGTAACATGCTTATTTCATAAGTTAAATGTGCATTTCACAGCTAAAGTTGGAGTTATGCATTTAAGTTTCTAAACTTCAGCCTCTTTTAACGCAAAAATATAGTCAGAACCTGCTATTAGAATCAGGGTTTAGACGGCCACCGGGCTTTGGTAAATAAACGCTCTGCTCCGAAAGGCAACGGGAATGTTTAGATTCCAGTTGTCCAAAGGAATAATCAGCTGGTTTCACACGTTAGTTTTTTTTGTCGGTTTGCGGGAAATGCTGAATAATCGCTGCAGTTCTTTGCAACAGCGCATTAACAGAAGTGCAACACAGAATGGACGAGCGAGCAGAAAAACAAGAAATAATAATAATAATAAAAAAAAAAAATTAAACATAAATGGAAGAAACAGAAGACACATTTTAGATTTTGTCAGACTACACTACAAAAACAGATTCTTGATCAACTTTGACTTAAGAAGGCGAAAACAAAAGCGGGACAAAGTGCTCTCTGACATCTGACCTCTGCTACATGCTGCCAAGTCAGAAGGATCCATTTTGTGCCAAGTTTTGAAAACTAACACCGATGAGTCACTGTAATTCCATAAGCTGATATTGAGCATTATTAGAACAAAATTGGATCATCTTGTGAGGTTCTTTCCCACAAAAAGCTGTTTGACATTCATGGAACAAATACATAAATGTAGAAATAACCCTTCTAGAATCCAAAAATACTTGAAAAAAATATTAAAAATAAGCAAAAAGTACCAAACAGGCGGTAGGGCTGTAACCCCAGGACATAAAAAAAGACTTTCCTGACAGATGCAACTGCTTTAGGTTCCCATCATGAGTTGATTATACGACTGATCTGAGATCAGACTTGTGTTAATTCCCAGACACGAATAAATACTCGTTCCAAATGTGTGTGCTCGTGCACGGTGACCATGTGTATATGTAAAGAGGCTAATTGCTGTCAGATCTCAAGACCACAGCGCCACTGTCTCACCGTCTAAAACCCATTACGCCTGTCGGAACGTGACCTCGGCAGTCAAACGGCGGATACTTCACATTGCGGCGACGCTCCTGTCCCGGGTGTCGGAACTCGTCATCCTCCGGGAAAATTAAGACGCTTCTCCCTAAAAATGATGTGGGCTATTATGAAACCGGAGCAGGTCAACGACTTAACTGCCCCCCACCCCCCTTCCAAGGAGAACACGGGAGAACAAAGATGTGAAATGTTTGACGTTCTCATAAACAGTGGAAATAAGTAATGATGACTGCTGCAATAATGGCTACCATGCGCCTCAGATTAAACATGCGCTTCCCTGCACGCTTCTGGCCGCCTGTGGAAGGGAAGCTGCTTCCTCATGCTTCCCCAATGGGGACTCTGGGATCTGACAAAAAATCCGCCGGCCCTTTAACCTGGCGGGGGGAATTGAGGGCGCCGGCGGCAGCTGCTGAGCCGCGTTCGATTAAACTCTGTTCTTGTTCTAGTCGCACAACCTGGTGGCAGCAACACAATAGAGCCATCTCTGTGTTCTCACTCCTTCACCCCACCGCCGCGCCCGGCCTGTAGAGAAATTGAATTGAGTCTGTTGTGTGGATGCATGTAGTGTTCTGAATGAGGCCGGGGGAAGACGCCGAGAGAGATGAAGCTTCAGACAGTCTCATTTACGACCCCTGACCTCACTGCAGTTTTTTTTTTTTTCTTTCTTTCTTTGTGAAAAAACGTTTGAATTGAGCTGATGATGCTCAGGTATACATGCTGGGCCATTCTGATCAAGTTTGGAGGACGTTTCAGCATGAACAGCGTAAGCTAATACAGAGCTTAGTTTTGATCTTCTACGCCAATGTTTGTGGAACCTTCATCAGGCTGAGGACCACTCAACCCAGTTCACAAAACACTCACAGACCACCTAACTTGATATATCTTAATACATACAACCTGAAATTAAAATATTATTCTCTTTACTCACTTATTGTTGTCTTCTTTGTTGGGCATATTGAGAAGGATGGTGCCGCTTTGGAAATGTGACTGGCCACAACAAAACCATGAACAAGTTTACTTGTTGGTGTTTTGAGGTATTTGCAGATTCTAAGCTTTCCAATGACAGAAAACATGTGGAAATCAAAGAGCAAGTGTTGCATGTCTCAACATTTTTGGGCTATTTGTAATTTAGAAGCTTCGTAAAAGGAAAATAGATCTGTGTTGATTGGGCCGAAACAAAAATGGTCTTTCAGCTTGACGAAGCTGCTCACGTCATATCACACTCAGCACAGAAGCAGATACAGGCCGGACTGGCCTAGATCTGCATGCTTGTGGCATAATAGCTAAAAGCAAAAGTTCTGCAAATCATCACGAGAAACTGAAAAATATTCCAGCAGACGGTAATTCCTCCCATCTAATAATAGTCTTGGCATTGTTTTCTTTCCACTGGTATCTTCGACTTTTCTTTTAAGTGATCCAGTCTTAAGACAAATATCAATCACAATCCTTTGGACAAGACTAACTTGTCTACATACAGTACCTTGCAGACCACTAGGGGACTCCCTCAAGCAACTCCTTCAGACTAGCCAGCAGCAATTAGCAAACACTTGGTGGAACTGGAGTCTACTGAGCTGATCATACGAGCAACTTCTTGGTAAAATGCTGGTAAAAATGTTGGTAAAGGGCTAATAGAGGAGCCATGTTGTGATGACTTCCTGAAGGCGGAGTGTTGGAAAGAGCAGGACTTTTTAAGACAGAGGTCCAATTTCAAGGCGTTAAACTACTAAGTCAAATATCTTTTGAGTCATACTTGATCTTTATAGCATTTTTATAACAAACTGAAGGTAACGGTTACTTGATTGTTCTACAAAATGGAACTACAGTGGGGAAAAAAGTATTTAGTCAGTCATCAATTGTGCAAGTTCTCCCACTTAAAAAGATGAGAGAGGCCTGTAATTGACATCATAGATAAACCTCAACTATGAGAGACAAAATGAGAAAAAAATATTCAGAAAATCACATTGTCTGATTTTTAAAAATTGTTTTTGCAAATAAGGTTGGAAAATAAGTGTGCTTGGGCTCCACGCAAGATCTCAGCCCGTGTGGTCAGAATGATCACAAGAATGGTGAACAAAATCCCAGAACCACACGGGGGGACCTGCTGAATGACCTGCAGAAAGCTGGGATCAAAGTTACAAAGGCTACCATCAGTAACACACTACGCTGCCAGGGACTCAGATCTTGTAGTGCCAGACGTGTCCCCCTGCTTAAGCCAGTACATATCCGGGAGCGTCTGAAGTTTGCTAGAGAGCATTTGGATGT